>JASVER010000039.1:3285900-3575870 GCA_030449065.1 Oceanodroma leucorhoa
ATGGGGCTGCCGGCGCTGGAGTTCAGCGAGTGCTGCCTGGACAGCCCCCAGTTCCGGGAACGGCTCCGCTCCCACGAGGCCGAGCTGGAGAAGACCAACAAGTTCATCAAGGAGCTCATCAAGGACGGGAAGTCGCTCGTCGCCGCCCTCAAGAGTAAGTGAGGGGCTGGGGGCGGCCCTGCCAGGGCCCCGCGCCCTCCGGCCGGCCCCCCGGTACCGGCCCAGCGCAGCCTGCCCGGCCCGCTGTGGTCCGCCTGCCCGCCTGGCTCATCGTTGCCCATCCTGGTCCGTCGCCTCCTGGTCCTGGTCCATCACGGACCACCTGCAGCCACCCGTGTCCCCCCCCGGCCCTTTGTGGTCTGCCTGGTCCATCAGGGCGTGCCCGGTCCTGGTCCTGGTCCACCGGGATACGCACGGTCCATCAGGATGGCCATGGTCCATCTGGACGTGCGTGGTCCTGGGCCACCAGGTCCCAGTCCGTGGCCCTCAGGGGTTGGGTCCTTTGGGGGTGGTTTGGCAGGGGTGATGGGTGGGTGCTGTACCCCACCCCACCCGTTGTCCTCTGTCCCCTCTCTGTTGAGGGTGGGGGATGCCCAGTGTCCCCTTCCTGGGCTCTGCCCAGGCTGGCCCCGCCGGTGCCGTCCCCTCCGTCCCCAGCGCCTATGGGGAAGGGGAGACGGTTGTTGTCTGGGGAGCAACGCTGCAAATGGCCGGTTTGTGGTGGGGGCTGTGCGGGAGGGGGATGCTGCGACGTGGGCTGCAGCCCCGGGGTYGGGGAGACCCTCGCCCGTGGCTGGCAGTGTCCCGGTCCCACCTTGTGCCCAGGCTGGGCTGGCTCCTGTCCCCACGGCCGGGGACACCTCCGCATGGCTGCCCACTTCCTCGGGTGGGCTGGGCCGCTCCCCGAGTGGCAGCTCTGTTCCTGCTGTTCCCCCCACGGGGTCATTCGGGGTTTTTTCTTTTTTTAAGTTTCTTTGGCCCAAATCATGGATCGCTTCCCCGGCTGGTGGGTTTCCCGTACCAAGCATGCCAGCAGTATGAGTTGTCACCTTGCTGAGCTCGCCCTGACCTGCTCCGGTTCGGTGCCGTGGGGTGGTGGGACAGGAGAGGGGCACGTCCACGCACACCCGTGCCGCGGAGCCCCCCGTGGCATCGCCTGTGATGCACCAGCCTGGCTTCGGGGATGCGGCGGGGCTGTTTTGGGAGCTGAGGCGCAGCGGTGTCGCCCCTGGGGCGCGCAGGCAGGTGATGCTCCGGCTGAGCCCMCCACCCCGTCCCATCGTCCCATCCCGGGAGGGCTGAGCTGCAGCCGCGGGGCTGATTCCTGCTCCCTGCCCTTGAGATCTCACACCGAGCCCYGCGGGTGCGGTTCCCCCRTGCAGCAGCCAGTAATGTCTGGATTACAGGGACCCCCATTGTACCAATTCTTAGCGTTTTGGGTTAAAAAAAMMCCCAAACCTGAAAGCTGTCRTTGCATTTATGGTTCTGCAGGTCTGAGCTGTCTTCTGCTGCGGTGTGTTTGCTTGTYGAGCTGAAGGCAGCCTGTGCCTGGCCCTGCGTGGAGCATTCATTTTATTGCAGAACAAATCCTACAGCATCGTTCTTCACTGAAAATAAATTTTAGGAATTAACTGGTGGGTTCCAAGGGTGTTTGTCTCTGGGCTTAGTCAGCGTGCACTTTTAGCASGTTGCTCGGCAGGTGCTGGCTGAGGGGGCTGGCTGTGCCCTCGCCCCAGTCACGCTGCATGGCAGGTAATTTTGGGTGTGCTGAACCGCTGCGTGCTCGTGGCTGGTGGTGGGCGACTCTCCTGCCGGCCGTGGCTGTGGCCGTGCTGCACGGCCCCCGTGCCCCGGGCTGCCCGCACCGGGGCAGGAAGAACGCTCGCCGGCCTCCGGAGATAAGGATGTTTTTATGGCTGAATTGTTTTGTAGCCTCTATTGAATGTGTTCCTGGATTAGACCTTAATTCCTGTGCAGGGCCGGGGGTGCGTTCCACTGATGCCCAGGCTGCGGTCAGTAGGGGCATGAATAATGATGATTTTGCTGGAGCGTTAATTAATGCCCAAGCACCGGCGCTGTCTGGCCTTGCGGCCACGTCCCATGCATGTGTGGCTGCAGGCGCAGTGGCACGCTCCCAGCAGAGGTGGTCTGCAGGGAGCTTTGGGGGAAGGTTTGGGGGTGCGTGGGGCAGGGCACTGCCCGGGGGGCTGGGGATGAGTGTCCCCTCCGTGGCTGTGATGCTCGGCTGCTCTGTGCGTCCTTCTCCCGCGTGTGGCCCCTTCTCCKGCTGTAAGAGCGACTTCACTGGCTGTGCGGCTGCTGGCGAGCCGTGATGCCTCTGACTTCTTCAGCAGAGACCTGGCACAGGACAGGATCTGGCTCAGCTCTTTCCAAAATGCGTTACCCTCGATGTGTGATGGGTCTGGGCTCTGGCTGTGTTGCGTGGGCCGTTATAGACCCTCTGGGCGTCCGTCTGAGCAGGGATGGAGATGCTGCAGGGTGGAGAGCTGCTGTGCTGCCTCTTGCTGGGTGTTGTTCCCATTTCACTACCGCAGGTGTTTGGGACTGCACCGCCGTGAGCCGGAGCCGGTGCAGGTGATACCTGGTGGTCATTCCTGGCAATGACCAGGCGCTCGCTTCTCTTACCCGGCTTTTATTTTTCTCCAGTGTCTCCAAGCGGTTTCTCTCCCCGTGGCTGGGCAGGGTGTCCTTATCTCACCGCTGGCGTTGCCTGCACGAACGCTCCTTGGCCGTCGTGGAGGGCGCGTGGATGAGGGGCCGGACAGGTCCAGGGAGCAGCAAACCCCCGGCTCGGGGCACTGCCTCTGGAGCGAGGGGCTTGGAGAGCATCTCGGCTCTTGGCACAGCGAGGCGGCCTGCAACCGAAGTTACTTGAAGTGTTGGCAATATCCTCTCTCATTTTCCTTCCTCTTGCGTTTTCTGCTGAATGTTTCACATCCTCTTTGTTTTAAGACAGGCGTGAAGGGAACGTAACTCTTTGTGTATCAGCGAGGAGCGAGGTGGAGGGGCGGCTTGGACGGGGGCTGCGGCGCGGTTACACGGCGGGGAGGAAGATGCAGGAGGGAGGAAGATGCAGGAGGGAGGAGGACCCCTCTGCAGCTTTGGGCAGAAGCACTCTCCTCTTCCCTGCCGCCCTGCTTGGCCCCTCGCAGCCCCCGTGCCGCCTGACACCGGGGCGGCAGGAGCGGTGTGCAGGGATGGTGAGGCTGGTGTAAAGGCACRTAAGAAAGTCTCTCTGGATTTGGTGGAGGAACTGTTCTGCAGCTACCCTGCTTTTGCCCTCTGTGAAGGTATGGAGAGAAGCGGTACTGATTCACAGCTCTTTCTCCTTCAAGTAAAAAAAAAAATTCAGAGGTTGAAAATAATCCTCATTTGCTGAAGGGCTGGTCTTGCTAAATACCCTCTGATGCCGCGGGCATCTCTAGAGTATGTGTGTGTATATATATGTGTGTGTGTRTATATAAATACTGTCATCTATCCCTCCCCCCCGGTGAGTATCTGTGCCTATTTCTATTGTCTCCCTTTGCTGCTTGGCTGGTATTAGGAGTGACCTGGTTTTCAGCAAAACATGTCCCTCTTCCTCCCTTATACACCATACATAAATTATTCAAAAAGTTTTGCAAATGCGAAGACCTCAAGTGAGACATAAATAATGAACTTGAAGCTTGGATGCCGTGAAACTTGTTCTTCAGCGAAGGAGCTGTGGTGACCATCAGTACCAGGGTTAYGGAAGCTTTTTGCCCCTTTGCGTGTCCCCTCTGCCTGCGAAACGGGGCAGGCAGGGGGCTGCGTCCCAGCCGGCGGCTGGTCCTGGTGTGGTGGCTGCCCGTGGTGCCACAGCATCGCCTCCAGCCCCTCCGCTTTGGTTGAGGGGGTTATCAAGCCCAGTCGCCCAGATGGTGATGCAAAGATGCTTTTGCAGCTTGCTTCGGAAAACGAGCAGCGCACATAACGATGGAGGATGTGGGGGTGCAGGCGGCTGGCAGCCATCGCCTCCCCCGCGCTGCTGCGGGGGGCTGAGCGGGGGCACCTTCCTCCTCCTCCTCCTCCTCCTCCCCGCGACCCCCCGGTCTCCCGGTGCTGGCAGGCTGCGCGCCCAGGGTGATGGGGCTGCGGGCTGTCGTCTCCTTTGGGCGCTGGGGCTGAAGTCCGGTCCCCTGCCACGTTTCTGCTGTTGTTTTGTTTTGCTTCTTCCTCCAACTCCCAAGCACTAATTTGAAGCCACCGAACTCGTCCACGCCCCGGCCGCTGCTGCRCTCGCACGTCGCAGGCTGCAATTTGTACGACGGGGCCGGGCTGGGRCTGGCGGGGGCTCTGCAAACCCCCTCCCCGCGAGGGGCTCGAGGGCCAGACCCTGGATGGGCTGGGCCAGACCCCGGCCGGGCTGTGCTGTGCCGGGGGCTCCCGCAGGAAGGGCGGAGGTGCCCGTGCTCCCGAAAGGCRCAGTTGGGCAGGTTTGGGTTGTTTTTCCCTTGGCTGTTTTTCGGCCGGGTCACCGCAGAGCTGCGGCTGGGCGGTGAGGAGGGGCAGGACTGAAGGGGGATGCGGGGAAGGGGTGATGCTGGGGTGCACTGCGGCAGTGGGGAGCTCGTCCGGCCCTGCCGGCTCCCTGGGGCAGATGCTGCGGCACCGGCCCGCAGGTCTCACGCTGGCTCTGCCCTCCCTGGCGTGCCCTGTGCCGGCGGCGGTGAGCGGCTGGGTCTTGCCCCCTGCTCCCTGGCTGGGGTTTCCAGCTCCGACYGCGTCAGGCTGTCGGAGGACACGCGGTCGCCCTTCGGTCCGTGCACGCAGYGCGTGATTTTAGCGAGCTGCCCGGTGGGACGATCCACGTTTGGTGGAGGTGGCCTGTGCTGCCACCACGGGTGACGCCAGGCGGGCTTTTRCTGTGGTTGTGGGGTTTTTCCTGGGACACATCCTGCTCCGTGGCTGCCGTGCAGCTTAAAAAGCAAAGTGGGGTGGTTGTGTGGTTCCTGGTGGTGCTGTCGGCGTGCCGGGCTCTGCCCACGGACCGTGCGCTCTGGGATGCGCTTGCACACGGATTYGGTTCCACATCTCGGCAGCCTCTTGCTGAAACAGCCTTTATGAAATGTCTGTGCCCGTGGCTGTGGTGTGGCCGTGCCGTACCCAGAGCTGGGGCCGGCCYGTTGGCTCGCTGGGAAGCGAAAGTGAAACTTTTTCCCAGTGTTCAACCTGAGCAGTTAATGCCCTTTTGATACAAACAAGGCTTAGCCTGGGAATAAGGAAATGTTTCAGACTCTGACCGATAGCTTCAGGTGCCTTCTGCCCCAGCCGACTTTGCTGCCATCGCTGCCTTTCCCTGCCTGCTCTGCATGCCCCCCCCGGTTCGGCATGCTGGGTCCCCGGGGAGAGGTTCCCCGACCAGAGCGAGACCCTGGCTCGGGGAGGTAGAGCTGCCCAGCTCAATGGGTGGATAGATAACATGGTGCCGTGCACTCGAAACGTCCTTGTTGGCCTCTCCAGGGTGAAAGCCCTCGGGTGTGTAGGAGGAAGAGCCGTGTCTTGGGCTGCTTCGTGGCCCCGTGCTGTCTGGGGTGACGGGTCCTTGAGGCTGCAGGCGCCTGCCAGCACCGGGGAGCCTGGGGAGGAGAAACCTGAAGCCTTTCTTGGATTATTTTCATCCTTTTGCCCTTCTGGTCCCTGAAGAAAGCAGCAACAGCCCAAACCTTCCCATTGCCTGTGCACAGAGGAGAGGAGGGGTTGACATACGGAGGTTTRGGTCTGGCCTTTCCGGGAATGGCCCTTATTTTTGCAGGTGCAAACATTAATGGTTTAGAGACAGTCTCCTGGCTAGAAGAYGGCTGTACGCTTGCAGACTTGGGTTTGGAGGAAAAGGAACGTTATACTTTCTGGAGAGTGCAAAATAAAAGCAAACCCCCCCGTTGGGTTGCTGTGGCCGCTTGCGTTGGTTCTGCYCTGGTTGTGCCATCAGAAATGGCGTTCGGCTGCCGCCATCGAGCGCTCGGTGCTGGCCGCCCACGAGCAGCGATGGGGTGCGAGGRCTGCCAAGGTGAGTCACGCCGCGCTCGCTGCACAGCCCGTTCCGCATCTTCCAAGTGCCGAGGAAATTGCTGCCTCGCGGCGAGGAGGATTTCCTGGGGCTCGGCGGCAGCACCGCGTCCGTGCGGGCAGAAACCCCGMTCCCTTCCCGGGCGAGGGGAGCCGGCTTTGCCCAAGGAGCTCGCCCTGCGCTCGGAGGGGTCGGGGGGGTCTCTGCCGGCACCGAGCCCAGCAGCGGTGGGGCACGGCCAGGCCCCCCGCGTGGCCGCTGTGGGCTCTCCGCTTTGGCCGGGCGAGCAAACCGCAGGGCCAGTCTGGGGGGAAAGCACGTGGTTTTGGGGTTTGGTTGCTAAGATGAGTTGCTTCTGATTTTTCCTGCTTTGTTCACCCAGCGAAGGTGT
Source organism: Oceanodroma leucorhoa (assembly GCA_030449065.1). NCBI lineage: Eukaryota > Metazoa > Chordata > Aves > Procellariiformes > Oceanodroma > Oceanodroma leucorhoa. The sequence goes on from JASVER010000039.1 coordinate 3,292,341, forward strand.
AACGCGGCTCCCCCGTGTCAGGGTGTATATCCACCCTCCTCCCCCATTGCTTTCRGAGGGTGGTAGGAAACGTTCGGTGTGGGGAATACTTTGTGCTGCGGGAGAAGTACGTGGTTACAGCTCAGCCAGACAGTCCTGCCCCCGCGCCGGCAGGGCTGAAGGCAAAGAGGACTTCTTCCTCCTTTGCATGACCTGTGTGGCTTGTGCAGTCACATGTTTAATAGCCTGTCTGGTATTTTATTCAAACGAGGAGTAATACAAATGGTAATACTCTGCTTTATTTTCAGCGCAACTTGAAAGCTCCTCCTCTTCCTCTCTGGTGGAAATTAGCAACAGGAATGTGTTCCTGCTYGGGAGATGCTCTTTGTTTCTGATGGTGGATCTCCACTGTGAGTCGTGGAGGGATCGTGGTGCAGCCAGTGTTGGCTCCGGAGGGCTGCACACTCGGCCTGATTGGAAAACTTGGGATGTGACAGCCTTTTGCCCTGCCGGGGTGTTGCCGTGGTTCACCCGTGTGCACTGCTCGCGGTCGTGATCTGTGCAGGAGGTTTGTGATGACATCCTCAGGCATCGTTTGCCCATCTCCCTGGGGGTCCCCTGCGGGTCTCCCTGCACGCAGCTGCGACCCCTCGGTGCTGGTGTTTTGGGGGTCTGATGATGAGAGCCAAGCTCCCGAGCGGGGTGGGCTCATTGAGTCCCGTGCTAGCCACCGAGCTAGTGCCATGAGCCACTGCGCTGGGCTGCAGCCAGATCCGGCCTCTCGGCAGCGCCGGCGAGGGAAACTGGTGAGCAGAAGGGCTCGGGCGTGCAGGAGAGTGTGCGTTCGTGATTACGCCTTTTAAATTATGCTGGCAGAAGRCTCATTAACAGGGCTCGGAGATCTTTTTAATTGGGACTGCGCCGCAGAGCACCTGTGGGCGCACGTCCCCATACACCGGCGTGGTGACGGTGTCTGGAGCAGCCGCTGGCCCTGTGTGTGCCGTGGCACCAGCACCGACCRGGTGTCCGATGTTGGGTTAAATTCAACCCTCTTGGCTTGGCGGGGCATGGATTGGGGAATAAACAGCAGCTTTGCGAGGCAGGGGCTGGGACTGACTGTGCTGCCGAAGCCGGCGTAGCCTGAAAGGGCACGCTTGCGGCCAGGGAGAAAAATCTGAGGATGAGGTGGATGGACCTGGAGAGAGGGATGTGGAGGYTGGTCTGGAGGGGATCTTTCCCGGGGACTGGGTGGGATGTCCCAGTGTTCCTCCAGCGCCAGGAGCTGGGTACCTGATGAGTCCTGCTCATACTTCCAGCATGGAACAGATTTGCCTGGCTTGGGTCAAGAGGCCGTTTTTCCAAAGCTGCAGATGTGCCAGCACAGCCGCATCTCGTGTCTCTGTTCCTGCAATCCCACGTGCCGAGCGGTGCGTGCGGTGTGCGTGGTGTTACCTGCATGCCCYGGGACACGGGCTGGGGACAGTGGGCTGTTCTGATTTCCTTTTTTTTTTTTTCTTTGGGGGTGGCAACTCACAATGACGTTGAAAATGCGTGTGGGGAAATGTCGTTCCCATGGTTGCTGCGGGGAGGGTGGGAGGCAGCGGTGCCAGGGCTCTGCTGCGTGTCCCCAAGCTTTCCGCAGGTTGGCACGCGCGGTGCTTCCCTGGCTGATCCCAGCCGGGCAGGATTCTGCAGCTGGGATGGGACGGGATGGGGTGAGCGGGGTCGGCCCTCGCGGTGCTGCCAGTCCCCTCCCCGGCTGGCAGAGGGGGACCGCCGACTCCTCTGCTCTCACCCCCTCCCTGCAGGCACCCTGAAATCATCGTCTGCTTCTCCCTGAAACCCAGGGAGCAATGCCACGGCCAGAGAGCGGCTGCGGCCGTGCACAAAACGGGGCAGGGGTGCTCCGGGGATTTGCATCCCTCCACTYGAGCAAAGGGGCATCAGAAACCCCTGCCCTGTGTGAGGGGCAGCAACAGCGGCGTAGCAAAGCAAACCCTGCCTGCGCTGTGGTGGTTCTGCTTCGTTTGGGCAGCCCTTCTGCACCGTCCAGCGGTGGGGCAGCTGGAGGACGGCCTTTCCTGGTATCCGTCGCTCTGCTTGGGGTTATTTTTTTTGATCCGTCGGTTTGAAGCAGACCCGAAGGAGCCGCGTTCGGATGCGGCGTGATGAGTAGCTGTAGCGTGACCGCGGTGGGCGGGTAGGGGAGGCAAAGCGAGGGGGAGCTCATACCCAAACCTGCACAGCTTGTTCGCTTTTCGGCTGCTCGGTGTGAATCATCCCTCCCTCCTCCCCAGGCACACGAGCGGCTGTCACCGCGGCCGGCGGAGCCGAGGCTGTTTTCCCTGTTTTCCTGGCAAGCTCCCCTCTGCCCTGCACAAGCATTTCCACCTGCTCCTCTTCGCCGCTCCGTGCAAGCGCCTGGTGGCCCTGGGGCTGCGGGCTGCACGCTCCTGACGAGGTGTGCTCGTTAGGGCATCACCCCGGCTCTTAATAGCAAGGATGGTCTCAAGTGTGGCTTGGAGGAACGGGGAATTGCGCTTCTCTGCCTCTGCTCCTGCCTGCCGACAAGAGCCCGGGGGTCACGGCGCGTCTGGGATGCTGGATGTGTGCCGGGGAGGGACGGCGGCTGCGGGATGCTCTGTGGAGCGGGGACCGCAGTGCAGAGGGGTAAGGGGATGTCTCGGCGGTGATGCCAAGCCGGTTTCTAGCTGGAGTTTGTGGGAAGTACACCAGCCTCCGGACCATCTGGCTCCCGCACGTGGAGCGGCGGGCGCAGCCGTGCGGGGGCCGGGGCTGCCTGCGCCAGCGCGGGGGCGAGGGGCCGGCGAAGGGCCCAGGTGCCGCTTCCTCRCCCTTCCCTGCGGCTTAGACCCACAGCCGGGGTGCGGTGCTCCCCGCGGCACCCCATCACCGGGAGCAGGCGGCGGGGGCATCGGGTGGCTGCCGGCACGTGTGCTTTCTGCCCCGCGCCAGCCCGGCTAGGCAACTCTCTTTTTTTATTCCCCAAAAATGCTCCTTTTGTTCTGGGCTGCAGCGTAGAAGAATCTGTTTTAAAAAGATACGGACCCGCAGCGCTGCCTTCACCAGGTTCACGTCGCGGGCAGCGATGCGCTGGAGGACGCCGCTGCGGCGTTGCCATTGCCCCGGCGCGCTCGGCGTGCTGCATGTGGTGTGCGTGCGTGTGCAGGTGTGCACGCCCACGTGCTCGTTCCTCTTCAGCGGCTTCTAAGCCTGCATCAGTATCTCAATGAGGGAAGTGTAAAGGGTTCTCTGCACGGGCCGAGTGACCTGTAAAATAAGCTGGCCTGCGCCTTTGTAATAATACTGCCTGTTAGAATGTCCCTTTGCTGKTTTTTTTTCTTTTTCTAGCTGAAACAGCATCTGCCCAGAACCATGCCCTCGCCGAGTGCTGGTTGCTTAGCAATGTTTTACAAAAAAAAAAAACCCCATTGCAGAGCAGAGCGGTTGGGTGGCTCTCCCCTGCTTTCCTCTGCRCGGCCGGGGACAGCTCTGCCTTTCTCTCGCAGGGTTTGGGGGGAAGGCCCTGCCCTTGCTCCGTCCCTGGAGAAGCGGTGGRATCCCCCGGGTGCCTGGGGCTCTGCTCCTTCCAGCCGGGGAGGCAGGCGCTGCCGCGGGGAGCGGGGCTCAGGCGGGAGCCCCCTGGGAGCGTTGGAGCGAGGGTGGTCTGCAGGGAGCCGGGAAGCATTTCCCGGTATTGCATTCCCAGCCCTTTCAGTGTCGGTGGCCATGAAGGCTGGGAGAAAGCCCAGGTTAAAGGCAACGATGTGCTCTGGGCCACGCATCCCGTTTCTCACTCTGCGTGCCTCCCCGGGCTCTGCTGGAGATTTTAATTTATTTTTTTTTCTCCTGCTGAAGCAGGAAAAATTGACTCATTTGCCAGTGATGTTCCTGCAAGCACGGTGGGGTTTTTCCTGTTCTTACAGCTGAGGTGGAGGAGCACCGGAGACAAAAGGATTTCCGCAGCCTCCTTGGGAGGAGAAGGAAGCAGGCTGCTGCAAAACCGCTTTTTGAGGGTCTGGGAGCTGACCCCACTTCCCTGCCCTGGCTGTGGGCACGCCGGCCGCTGGTGAGAGCCGCCGCTGGGTGCAGCCCCTCGGGACGTGGCCCCTTGCCCAGGGGTGGCTGCCGAGCCAAGGCTGGGGACAGACGAGTCATTGCCCCACGCCGTGGGTGGCATGTGCCACGTGCCGGCTGGGATGTGCCRGAGAGGACCCCTGTCCTGCCCGTGCTGCCCCCGGGGATGGGGCACGGGTCCCCTCCCCACCCGGGGTGTGGGGGTCCGTAGACCCATCGTCCCCCACGGGACCCCGATGCTTTGGCGCCTGTCCCTTGAGAAGTCAAGACKGCTGCCTGCCGGGCTGGCTATTAACTAATTAGATTTAATAACAAGCTAATCCAAATGCGTGGCTGGTGCCTGAGGCAATCGGCTCCCACCTGGCGTGCGGTGTCTGGCCGGGGGCTCTGCCAACGTGCCCCCCCCACGCCAGGACCCCCCGCCTGGCCTTCTGCTCCGTTAATGGGCACTGCCTTGGTCAGGAGCAAATTTCTTCTGGATTAGCATCCTCTAAATCGATTAGCTGTCTCGGGGAGGGAATTTTATTCTAATGAAATGTGATTCCAGGCTCCAGTCGATGAATTATTGTGGCAACGAGGGTAAAGTAATCTGCCGCCTTTCTGTGGGTCGTTCCAGGGTTTGGAGAGGAGAGAAACGGAAAAGGCTCGGAGGAGAAATTATAATTAGCAGGGGAGCACGTTACACTATCACGGGCTCACCCACGCTCCCCCAGCGAGGGAGCTGGGGGGAAAATGGGGAGCTGTGAGTAAAGTGTGGCATTTCCATCGTGCCGTCAGAGCCAATTTACTCGTAGGTGTAAGGCTGGATGCGTGTGCACGACCCGCCTGGTGCYGGCGGGAGAGCGGAGCAGTGGCAGCGGGGCAGCTTGCAGATGGGGGGAAATGCAATATTTGAAATCCTTGTTGCCTGGAAGAAAYTGGAAATATCTTTCATGGGTTAATGCTTACGGCTGAGCAAGCACGGAGCAGCAGGACAGCCGCTCTCCGCAGGTGTGCCATCGCTCTGCTTGTGGCAGCGCCGTTCCCGAAAGCCTCGCCCTGGCCCTGGTTGTGGTACGGGGATTTTCACTACTGCTTCCTCACAACTTTTTTTGCTTGCCTTTGGAAACGCCAGCCGGGGCAGTAGTTTTCCATTTCATTACTGCGTCCCTGAAGTTTTCCAGGCACTTAAGCCGTCGCYGGCGTTCGCTGTTTCGATGCATTCCTCCTCTGGGTTTGCGTGTTGAATATTTACATTTGGTTTTATTAGGAGACCTTGTCTGCTCCCACCTGAGCTCCYTGCCCTTGCTCTGACGCCTGGCCGCCTCCCCAGCCCGCCTGCCGGCAAACTTTCTGCCGGCTCAGCCCTCGCTTGCTGCCGCGGCTGCAGGTTGGGACGGGCCGGGGGGTTCTGCCGTAGAACAACACCAGGATGTGAACAAAAATAAACACAGGGAAAAGTGCCAGACGTGGTAGTTAGGTGGGGAAGCGGAGAAATCTCGTTTTGTTTTGTTTTGCTGCTAAGTGCACGAAACGCTCTCGGTGTTGAGGGCCAGCGCAGGAGCGTGGGGGTGGCACCCCGAGGACGCTGACCTTCCTTGCACACGTGGACCATGCTTGTGCCCCAGTGCAAGCTGCTGCCCCTTCCCCTGCATGAACGGGCTGTGCTGGTGGGTGGGAGGGCGGCCACGGCGATCCGGCGTGCTGGTTCCCAGCACGGTGCTGGTCAGCCTGGAAGCTGCCTGCCAGGGTGTCGATACCAGGTTTCGTGCCCCTTATCTTCAAAGACCGTCCCGGGGGTTTCATGGCGGTTCCCAGCCGCTGCCGGGAGGGCTCTGCTCGCTGGCAGCTCGCCTGCGTTTCTCTGAGCCCCGGTGCTCCTTGCTGGGCACGAGGACCCGCTTTAGGATGTGCCTTCCTGCAGCTGCAGACATCTGTCTTTGCAGCGTCTCCAGAAACGGGAAGCCTTTCTGGGGGTCGTTGGCATCATTCATGGGTTTTATGTTCTCCTTCCTTGTCCTGACCACAGGTAGAGACGGCTCGCGCTGCTCCACCAACCCGGCACGAGCCGGTTGCACTCTCAGCCTGCTCCTGCGTTTCTCAAGTAATTTTATTTTCTATCACTTTCCTTTGCCCCCACTTGGCATCATCTGTCCGCTCTCTGCCATGTCTCTGAACTGAGAGCTGCTGCAGCTCGTTACGTGCCTCCTTCCTCTCCACAAACAACCCGGTTAACGCAGAACTGGGGCAGGGCTGAACCGTGCTGGGTGCTACACCGAGCGCTCCTCCGCTTTGGAGCGGTTACTCCTGAAAAGTCCTGCTTGGGCAAGTAGAGAAAATAGTAGAGTTTTCACGCAGGACAGGACAGACGGTAGCCTCCCTGCATCTTCCTTTCCCAGAGGGATGGAGAGGTCGTTGAGCCCATCGCTGTTTGGTGGTTCATGTGCCTGGCACTGAAGTGAGGGTCCCTTTGGGTGCGATCCTCAGTGAGAACTGCTTCGTTGACCGCTTCGTTAACCCATCCCTGCTGCCTTGGCCAGTTACTCTCCCACCAGCGGCGCGGGGAGGGGGGGAATGGGCAGAGCCGTTTGAGTGCACTGGGTTTCTGAAGCGTCTCAGCCACCGTGAGATAAAGATCTGAGTCATGAAAGTTGCTGTTCATGTTTTGTTGCAATAGGAAGTGATGGGCAAGTGCTAAGAAAAGCTGAACAGGAAGGATGGAGAGCGGCGGTAAGACCCCTGCTCAAAGTGTCTGCGGCAAAGCAGGCTCTGCACTGGGCTAAAACATCCAGAAATCGAGAAGGATCAGGGCTGGATCCATGTCAGAGAAGCGGGGGCACAAGGGCGAGGGCTCTGATTAACCATCAGCTTCCTCAAACCAGGAGGCGGCTGCTGGAAATAGAAGAGCGGCCGGAGCAGCGTGAGTCAAAGGAAGCAGCTTCTCGCCTCCCGCGCTGCCGGAGCCCCGAGCCCCTGCTGCAGGATATCACGGTGGGCTGAGCAGTGCCAGCGGGCTTGCAGGGTTGCCAGCAGCCTGACCTCCAGCCACCTCCACGGGCTTTTTTTTTTGAGTGGGTTTCCAAAATAGGCGTTGCAGGTTTGGACCATTTCTAGCACAGGTGATGGGAGGAGCAGGCAGGAGCCTGTGATGCTTTACGCATCTGTGACCAGATGTTTCCAAGTCCCACGCAGCTCTTACCTCCCTGAAGCTGTTTTTACTGATTTTAAAGTTCCCTGTGAAGTGGCATCTCGCTGCCAGGGCTCTGGTGAGCCTGCCTTCTCTGCGAGGGCTCGCTGCCTTCCCCTGCTCCTCCAAAGTGAGCCATGGCCCCAGCCTACAAGCCAGGTAGGGGCTTCCTTCTTGCTTTCTCTTTTTTTTTAAAGCTGCCTCTTTATTCCTTGGCATGACCTGCCTGGCAATACACAGGCAAAGTCCACCACTGCCAGCAAACCCTCTTTTTTCCCCGCATCTGGGGTGCTCCCCTTTGCCCTCAAACAGGGCTGCTGAGGGCTGACGCCTGCAACCTTGGCTGCTGTGGGCGAGGGTCACCTTGTGTCCCCGGGACTCGAAACCTCCTTCATCTTCCTGGAAATCCAACTGTCTCTCCAGGAGACCTGACAGTCCTTCCGGCTTCATTTCCCTTGGATATTCCGTGCCTTTCATTGGGAATGTCAGGAAGCTTTGCAAAAACCTCCTGGCCTGGCAAGGCTCCCAGGATAACTCCAAATGTTATTGATTCGAGGGTGGCAAGATGACGTGGCCAGGGTGCTGGGCTGGTGGGCAGCGGGGGGATAATTTTAGCTGTGCAACCAGGCAGTCCTTCCAGGGGCTAACTTTGTTTTTCACGAAGCACAGAACTTTTATCTCTTAAAATACCATGGAAATAATTGATGTCTTCAGCGTGTTACTCAAATCTGATCTGCTATTTGAGCCCAGTCAATAGTCCCATTCATCCTACAATGGGTTCTCTGTCCCTCTGGCAAACATTTTGCCGTACGAAGCCACGTTGAGTGTGTGAAGTGAGGCATACGGTGATGCCTCGGCTGGGCAGCACTGCAATGTGCTCCCATGGTCGCAGTAAAAGGCTGAGCAGAAGCTGTGGCACCTCTTGGATCTTCAACCTTGGGGCTGAATCTCAGACAGATTGCTTAATTTTTCTTGCGCTTTAGCACATCTGAGCAGTGTTGGGTTTTTCCCTTGAAGCATGGTTCGTAGGGTATATGTATTTGTAAACTTTCCATGGTAAAATGAAGTTTCGGGATTTGGGCAGGCGGGATTTGGCCTCCCTGCGTGCACCGGTGAGATGGGACTCAGTGCTGTGTTTTGGCTGGAGGCCGTGCGTGCGGTAAAGGCACCGAGATGGGGTCTGGGGGTGCTGCGGGGCCCCGGCAGTGATGCTCTCCCCAGCTCGAGGGGTCCCACGTGGGGTGAGCACAGGGACTGCGCCCATTGCAGCGGTCCTTAGGGTCACCTTCCACTTGGTGTGGCACCCTCAAACCTCGATCTCCGGCACGTGCCGAGCCGGAGCAGCCTTTCCGCAGGGTTTTGCGCACGAATGTGACGGCAGAAGCTGCTGCCAGAGGTGGGGTAGTCTCTACTCGTCTGGTTTTATATATTTACTTGAATGATGCATGAGAACCTGCCAGCAGCTGCAGTCCAGTCCTAAATCACTGATTAACTCCAACTGCCCAGCAGAGGAGTTATTTAATAAACAAATCATTGCTAATTATGTATGAAAGTGGCTTGGGGATTGTGCCAGGTCCCGTGTTTTGCAGGAGCGGGTCTTTTGCTGACCTCCGCTGGGAAGCGCAAAGAGAGAGGATTTAAACCGCTTGGAACAAATTAAGCATTTAATGACGCTGCCCCGATGCTCCGTGCCGACCCCAGCAGTGCATGGGCTGGGCCCCTCTGGGGGCTAAATTTTGATGCTGGTGGCTGTGAACGCTGGTTTTCAGGCACAAGGTGCTCGTTGCTGGATTCCCCTGCAAACCGCGGGGCCGTGGTTTGGTCAGAGCATCCCAACCTCAGCAGCGCGGCGGAGTGCTCGTGTGCATCTGCGGGCCAGATCCAGTTGTCCGTTCCCAGCTCCGGCCTTTCCCAAACACCATCCATGGACAGCCTTGAGCACCGCAGGGCATTGCATGAGCCCATGGCAGCTTTGCTCTGGTGTTGTGCCCGAAGCCCCAGCTCGCTGGGTGGTCGCCGGCGACGGCTGCTTGCTGCGGGGTCAGACACCATATTGCCGCTTTCTAAGCACCCTTGGCAGGCCGTAATCCGGCTGTTTTGGCTGCTGATTAGAGCGGCTGTTCTCTGGATTACCCGTCCTGGCTGGCCCCTGCCTGCCGTGGGGTTGCTCGGTGCCGGCTGCCGCGGCCCGGGGAGGTGTGGGGCTGCGGAGGTGCCGCCGCGGCGGCCGAGCGGGCTGTGCTGTGCCCTGCTTTCTCTGCAGGTGACCCCCCAGATCCTCCTTCTCTAGGCTCCTGCGTCTGGGCTGTTCTGCAGGGCAGATCCCCTGGCTGGATCCTGCCCTGGCATCGGTGGAGGAGGCTCCTGGCAGGCCATGGAGGTGAACCAGCCCCTGCTGCAGCTGCACACTGTGAGACCCCGCTGTGGCCCCGTGGGGAGTGCGGGGTGAGGAGCTGCCCCTTGCTGCTCCATGTCCCCCCCATCCCCTTCCCGGGGGCTGGCAGCAGCACGGCTTGCACGCCGGGCTCACGGCTTGCACGCGGCGGCTTGCACAGCACAGCGGGTTTGCCTCGGGGCCAGCCCGCGGCACCCATGCTGGTCCCCTTCCCGGCTGGCTGCCTGCGGGTGCTGGTGGAGGCAGCGCTGCCCGAAGCAGTGGCCGTGGCTGCCCACGGGGTGACTCGCTGGGCTGGGAACCCGGGAGCTGTGGGGTGGCGGCACCCGCGTGGCGAGATCCCCRGCAAACAGCGAGACTGTGCCGCTCTCTTTGCTTGCTCCAGGATTTGCACTGTTTATGCTGAAGCGTTTCTGTCCGGGGGCTGTCACCGACCAGCACTGCCCAGGGCTCTGTGCACGYGTGTGTTATCCCCGTAGCCCGGGCGAATGATGTCTGGTGGCGGTCAGCCCTTCCACTTGCGCGGTGTGTGCTGCGTGCGGATCCCAAAGCATTTTGCAGACCCCGAGGCTTCAGCTCCGTTGTCCCCGGGAGGCAGGACCCGTCATTTTCTCCCGTCGTGCCAAAAGGGGAGCTGCCGTGCGGAGGACCGAAGAGGCTTGCCCAGGACCGAAGAGGCTTGCCCGTACGTCAGCACCCGGTGCGAGTGCCGGGAGCAAGGCCAGGCCTCGTGTCGGCACGTCCTGCGGTGCAGCCGCGAGACCGTCGGTCCCTTTTGCGCACCCACGGGCGCACGCACAGTAAGGAGGGCTGGAGGCATTTTCTGAAAAAATTGCCAGAAAATGGGCCATGAAATAGATGCAGTTTTTTTGGAGAAGCTTTAAGGAACTTGTCAAACCCACGAGGGAGGAGCTGGTGGCTTCTGTCCTTGCGGTTGTCAGTGGGAGTGTGGTCCCCTCCCCAGCGAGGGGGCTGGGAACCCGCTTGGGGTGGTGGGGCTGCTGGTGCCGCTGGGAGGGGACAGGCAGTGCCACCGCTGGCAGCCAGGCAGAGGTGCCCGCGAGGAGGGGGCAGSGTCCTGTGCTGCCGGGGACCCTTCTGTCCCTTTTCGGTGCCTGGGACCCTCCCATCCCTCTCTGGGGGCTTGCGAGGGACGCGCAGCCTGAGTCTGCCGTTCCCTGCCRTTCCCTGCCGCGGGGGAAGGAAGGGGCAGGAGTCTCAGTTCCTGTTGTCCAATTGAGCATTAAATATAGGCTATTAAGCAATTTTCTTTGCAGGAAGTGTAGAAATACCGCTCTGTGTGAGCACAACCTCTGTCAGACACCAAGAGCACTGGAACTTGCCTTGCAGTGTGCAACTGGCCTCATCAGCATCCTTTGCCGTCCTCCTTTGCAGCAGCATTAACCCTTTGCTCCCAAACTTGTCAGAGGGTTTGTCTTTCACTTGACCTGCCTGCAGCATCCCGCTGCTCCTGCCTCTGTCCCGGGTGCCCCGATAACACAGCTGAGCCAGAGCTATTTTTGCTTTTTCCAGCTTAAATAGCAAGCTGGCTGCAAAGTCAGCTCTGGGGGGAGCCCCCACTTTCTGAGCCAGCAGTATAACTTTTTCCCTGGCCGACCTGATCTTTCAAACACGCGCTGCCGGGCCGGGGGACCGCGCTCCTCGGTGGGCAGCAGGACCGGGCAGCGGGCAGGCAGGAGGGGATGTCCATCTTCTTGACATCTCATTTTGATGTGTTATGGTTTCTCTCTGTGTCCTGTGATCACGTTTCCCAGCTGTCCATCCCAGCCAGGAAAAGCACGCAGGTGGAGGAGTTGCAGTCTCTTCTCAGCCCCTTATAAATTTTGATTTAAGGGAAAAGCTCCCTGCTGTACATCTGCCAAGTCTTTCAGGTTTCAGCACACCTTACCTCGCTCATCCCTTTGGGAAAGCCTGAAAGTGTTTTAAACACTGAACAGAAAGAGAGGGGGTGATAGGGGTGTTGCACAGAGGTGAGATGTCCAGCTGAGGAACAAATTTGGGGAAAGAGCTGGAAGCCGGTGACCGGGAGAGAGTGGCTCGCGGCAGGGCTGCAGTGCGAGTGACTTCCCCAAAGTGGCCGAAGCTCCATGTGCTGAGTCACCCGAACTGGGGACATGTTAGATCTGATGCCTGCACCCGGGGAAACGGGGCTGCCACTCTGCAGAGCTGGCTGGGACGGGGTCGTCCCCGTTGCACCCGGGGAGCCGTACACATGGAGGAGGGTTGTGAAATCACGTCTTCCTTCTATAAACGGCCTTTTTCAGTACTTCCAAATTCCTTTGGAAGGGGCTTTTTATGTAAAAACCAACCATTTCAGTCTCATTGCAGCCACTTCCCAGGAAGAAGATTTAGCTCTCAATAGCTGAGGAGGAGGAGAAGGAGGGACGCCGGGGTGATCCCGGAGGACAGTGCGAGGTGCTCCCTTGTGGCAGCTGGAGTAACGTTGGCTTCAGCCGGGTTTGGAGGGAGCCCCGTGGTGCCTGGAGGTGTGAGGCTGGGATGGGACCTCAGCCAGCAGTTACCCGGCTCCCTGGCTGATGGAGGGAGGAGGAGAGGTGGGGTACCAGGGGAGAAGGAGGCTGACCCCTGAGCTGGGTGTGAGGGAGAAGGGACGGGCAAAGGGGTTAACTGGGGCTGCTTCCAGGTGCAGGCAGCTGCCCTCTGTCCTGCTGGGAGCCTTCTCCCCTCTGTGCTGTTCCTGCAGAGGATGGTGATGGTGCGGTGGATGATGAGGATGCGGTGGATGGTGAGGATGCTGAGCGTGTCTCTGCTATGCGAGGGACGGGTGCTGCGGTATTCGGTGGCACGCCACGTGCCCCTGCTCCGACTCTGCAAGCGGCTGCCTCCATGGTGCACGCCTGGGCAGGACCCTGAGTGCYGGCAGGGCAGGGCTCGGTGACATGCTCCGTCCCCGGCCGTGGAGGCAGAGTGGCAGCGTTTCAGGGGCACGGCCAAAATTGGCTCCTGAACATTTACTAAGGGACTGATGACAAAAAAAGCAAAGCTGCAGCTCAGGAGTTGTTGTGCAGGAACCGCTCATGTCCGGAGGCAGATCCCCTGCCTGCGCCCTTCGGCCGCTCAGCTTTGCTGTGCAGCCGGATGAGCGATGCCGGGTGCTTTGATCGCTGCTCTCCATCTTGCTGCCGGGGAAGACGGGATCAGACCTTGGAGTTCAGCTCCAATTCCCTCCTTGCCGGGACAGGCCCCTGCCGGTACCTCTGCCTTCTGCGAGGTCACGTCTCCTTCCATGTTACTCGTCCCTGTCCTCTGCAGTTTTCTCCCCCACTGCACCTGGTTCAGGTCGTAAAACCTTTCCCAGGAAGGGAAAGTGCTCGGGAAGGGGAGCGCTGCTGGGCTGCTCCTGGAGACGGTTGAGCGGGTGACCCTGTATCGCAGTAACGAGCYGATACATGACTTTTAAAAGGGCATTTTGTTTAGATTGTTGGTTGCTGTAGCTACGCAGCTGGTCCTCCGGCATGAGGCGCGTGTGTTTGTTTTCTGTCAAGTGGATTTTCCCGAAGGGATCGTCCCGTTCCTGGTTCCTGCCAGCCTGGGGGTGGGAGTGGGGAGCCATGGGAGGTGACGATGRGGAGGAGGACTGCGGTAGCAACCCCCCCACGGGACAGTCAGCCTGCAGAGGGGAAGGGAATGAGTCACGGACAGGGGGACCGTGGGGCAGGACGGTCCCTTGCTGGAGCGGAGGGGAGGGCAGGCGGGCACGGCGGGGCTTCAGACGGAACGTGTAGCTGTTRCTTTAGCACAACGTGTATTGACCGGAGACGGTAATTCAGGCGCGCTCACGGTGTGCTGCAGCGTGCTGGGCAGAGGAGCCCCGGCTGAGTTAGCAGGTATGCGGGCGTTACCTTGCAGGYGGGATGGAGATCTGCTTCGCTGCTCCTCGGCCGGTGCCTTTTCCACTTGGTTTTGTCTTGGATCCTGGGTGCAGGCGGGCGCATGGCTCCACAGCGGCTGCACTCCGGACCCCCCCAAGGTGTCTGCAGCCCTGGGGCAGCAGGGACCACCGCTTGCCCTCCCAYCCTCCCGGTGTTTCAGCAGCTTGCGCAGGGCTCTTCACCTCCCGGGATGTCTCTGCCAGACGTCGCGCTTTCCTTGCTGCCCCTGGAGATCTTCAGTGCTGCGTGCTGCAGCCGTGAGGCGTGATGGGCGCAGGAGAGGTTCATCGGCAGCAGGGCTGCAGGCTGCGCACCCACGTCTGGGCACCCCTGGGCTGGCTGCCACCGCACCGTCCCCGCAGGCATGTTGCAGCCTCGCTCCTTCTGCCAGCACCTGCGCATCCTGGATCCATCCCGGCCTGCCCGGCTCCTCTCCTTGCAGGACCACCACCCGGTGGTGCCCGGACCCCAGGCTGGTCGCATTGCTCAGGCAGAAAGATTTTTCTGGCTTTGTTGTGGTTTTCCCTGGTGTTGTGGTTGACTGATGAAGCCAGCCGGAGAACTTGGAAGCAAAACTTTCACAGCCCTTGGCGCAGCCTGGCTGTGACTCATGCGCGTGATCCGGGTGGTTTTACTCACGCATGAGAGGAAGCAGAAGTTTCTGTCGAGCCTTTGTAGGATTTTGGGTTTGCTGGTCCACAGCCCTGGGAAGAAGCAGCCCCAGGAGCTGTGCTGGCCCATGGAGCGGTGAGCGCACCCTCCTCGCTTTCCCCACGCGCCCTTGCCTACAGCGCAGGCGTGAGCTTTGGCTGCTTCCACTGGAGGGTTTTTTCCCCAAAATGTAGATGAGAGAGGCTCAAGCTTTTAGGAAAACGGGATGCTAGGAGTGYGGAGGGGTCTAACGGCGGCACAGGGAGGACGATGGGTCCCCTCCGCACCAGCTCCTCGCTTGCCCCCAGAGGTGCGGTGCGGGCACGGGTGCCCCTCTCTCCTTTTCTGGCCGAGCCTGACGCTAATTTTAGCATCCGCTTCGCCCCTGCGACTTAGCCATGTTGTTCAGCGAGCGGCTGCCAGCGTTCCTCCTTTATCGCTGTCGCACCGGGAATTATCTCCTTCTCCTTCTGCCTCTCCCTTGCCTATTTATAAGTGCTGTGGGCCATTGCTGATGGGTGCCACCGGCTCCGAAGGCTTCTCAGCTTCGCTCTGGCTCGCTCATGGTCCCTGCCGTGCGTAACGTGGGCAGGGTATCCGTGAGGCCGTGGTGTGCGGCAGGGAGAGCGTGGCTGGTGGCTGACGGTCAGCACAGAGCTGGGGGAGAGGAAATAGCTCCTTAAGTCATTAACGTCATCTTCGTTATTATTCCAGAGGAGGCAGGAGGCTGCCCGGTTAAAATCCCCGAGCCCTCCGGCTGCCCCGGCGAGGGAAGGGGGGTTGCTCCGCTGCGGAAAGCAACAGCACAGGCGTGCGGAGGAGAGCGGGGAGGGCTGCACCGGGGTGGGGGGTGCTACCAGGTGGCCCCCAGCCCTGCCCGTCCGCGGGGGTGCAGCCAGCCAGCGTGCCCAGAGAGCTGCCCTGGGGCTGTCCTGGTGCCTCTGGTGCCCTTCGCCTGCTCCACGCCATCAGCACCCAAACCACAGAGCTGGAGCAAACCCTTCCCGCCTCCTGTGAGTCCCTCTTTTAAACCCCAGCAGGAGCACCCTGGAAGCTGCCCTGAAAAATKCATGGTCTGCTGCCGTAGGTGCAGGCAGAGGCTCCCGGCAGCCCTGGGCAYGGGCAGGGTGTCAGCGATGCTCATTCCTTCGTCTGGGGAGCAAAATGCAAATGCCATTTCATGTGAACCACGCTTTGAAAGTGTGAATGCTCTGCTCCTGGGTCCCCGCAGCCGTGKCTCCTTGGCTGCTCCTTGGAGAAGCCTCCGCTGTACTTTTCCGCCGGGAAAGCTCCCAGCACTTTCCCTCTCCCTGCCTGTGTTTGCTGTCCTGCTGCCTTAGGAAGCAGTTGTGYGAAGGCAGCCAGGACTGAACTGTGGGCAGGATTAGCCCCAGGGCTTTAAGCAGAGACACTCGGAGAACAGCTTTAATGCTTGGAGAAAGCTGTAAATTCCCTTATCCCATGGGGAAAGCAAAACACTTGAATTCTTTTGTGGTTATCTTTTGGCTTTTGGTGTCCGAGAAACGGCCTTTCCACCTGTGCATGTTTTCCACCTGTGCTTGGAAAGGAAAAACAACGCTGAATTTTTGGACTTTGAAGAATTGCATAGGAGAATTAGCATTACGTCTTCCTAATGCTGTCTGAGTGCCTGCAGTCCCTCGCGTTTCTTAAGTACAAGTTCTCCTCCAAGCTGGTGGCCTTGCGGTGCCCGGGAGCGTGTGTGTGTCTGTGTGTGCAGGGTTATGGGGCCGGTTCGGAAAGCCAATCCTGGATCCGCTCAGGTCACTGCAAGTAATAACTTAATAGGATTCAGATCTYGAAGAGAATCTGCAGCTTGGAAAGCAATAAACCTCTGCATTATCGCCTGTACAYGATGCTTTCGTTCAGCAGGACTGGGAGCCTGTGCAGAGGTGCCGTGTCTTGGGGGGCAGTGCCGCCCTGCATCACCGTTTGCCACTGCCCCGTGGCACCGGGCTTGAGCTCCCGCATGGTATTTTGAGGTTTCATCTCCGGTAGTGTATTTTGACGGGTGCTGGCCAGGAACCCGCAGACCCCAGTCCCTGGGGCGGGTGCAGGAGAAGGGCAGCGCTCTTGGGGGTTCCCTGGTGCCAGGGGAGACCCATCGGATGGGTCCGTCTGTGGGGACTTGCCAGTTGGGGTTACACGTCTGCCTGCATCGTGCCATTGGTGGCTTTTTCCTTTTCTAACATCTGCGTTTTCCCCTCTCCCCGCTCTCTCGGCAGACCTGTCAGCAGCCAAGCGCAAGTTTGCGGACTCCCTCAACGAGTTTAAATTCCGCTGCATCGGCGACGCTGAAACGGATGATGAGATCTGCATAGGTGAGTCCTGGGCGCTGGTGCTGTGGGTAGTCCTGAAGCCACGCTCCAGACCCCCGTGTGTGKGGGAGAAACACACATGAGGATGCCAAGGGGCCTGGGAATTTGTCTGGGTGCTTTCCTGCTCTCTGGAAATGGCATGTTTCTCCTGGTTCAACATCAGCAAAGCCTTCCCAAGGAAATCAGTTGTTGCTTCTGGCCTAAATCTAGCCCTGCCAGATAGGAAAGGAAGATTGCCCATTATCTGAAACCATCTAGATTATCCGGCCCTTTCCCATGGGAGAGCAGGGATCTGGAGATGGGGCCATGGCGAAATGCACTGCAAGGGGCTGTGAACTGAAGGAGAGGAGCAGCAGCCTCGCTGCCAGCTGCAAAGGAGCCGGCAGGCACCCGCTGTGCCAACCGCAGCCAGCCGCGCAGAGCCTGGCCGCGCTCTCCCAACCCAGCCCGGCTCCACCACGGAGCTTCTCGTGGCACAGGGCAGCAGCTTCAGCCCTTCACTCCATGTTATCCCGCTTCTGCCCCAGCTGAACTTTTAGAGCTTATTGTACACATTATCCAGAGCCAGGAGAGCAAATGAGCTTTAGCCCTGATTTAACTTCGGTTATTTATTTGTGCCCAGCAAAAATAGCTTTCTCATCCAAGTCCCCCTGGTGCGATGCACGTGCTGGTGAGCTGCCGCTCGTGCCCTGAGCGTGGCTGAGGCCAGTGCTGAGCCGTGGGGCTGATCAGCAAYCGGCTGTTGGCCAGGGCAGGTTCGAGATGAAGGTGTGGTGTTTCTCTCTGGAAGTGGGAACACGGTGCTGGGGATGCTCTGCTACCAGTTGCTTTTGTAGGTAACTGGAAGCCTTTCTGAGGAGGGAGCAAAGATGATAAAAAACCCCAAGCAACCAACCCTGGAACCCCCCCCAAACCACAAACAAACAAACCCCCCTGTTCAGTCTCTCTCTTAATTTAAAAAGAAAATAAAATGTTGTTAAATGCTGACCGTGCGGGTGTGTCCCTTCCAGCCAAGTCTCTGCAGGAGTTCGCCACGGTGCTGCGGAACCTGGAGGACGAGCGGATGCGCATGGTACGGCCCCGTCYGCCGGGAACGGGGTGGGTGGTGGCACCGCTGCTGCCGCCGGCGGCTCTGCCCACGGCGGGTGATGTGGCACCCGGGGCACCGTGGTGTACAGCGGCTGCAAGCCCCAGTGCCCCTTCCCTCGCCCGTGGCAGAGCCGCAGGGGAGAGCAGAGGGATGGGAGGGGTGAACTTGATGGGGGGGCACACTTGAAGAGCATCAGTAATGGGGTCTTGCTGTTGGAAAATGGTCAGCGCCGGTGCTGGTAGGGCTCACTGGGATGAGGAGCAGATTTGGTACAAGCCCCTCAGCCTCCCCTGGGTCCTCAGCCAGCGTGGAGAGGGTGAAGCGTGCGGGTTTCCGTGGGAAAGGCTGTTGAGTGGCTTGGGTGTCCGGGGCTGAGCTGGGCAAAAGGGCTGAGCCAGCCCRGCTGCAGCAGGAGCGCGGAGGCGGTGGGTGAGCTGTGCCCGTCTTTGCCCRTAGATCGAGAACGCCAGCGAGGTGCTGATCACGCCGCTGGAGAAGTTTCGCAAGGAGCAGATCGGGGCTGCAAAGGTAGGGTGCTGCTGCACCAAGCCGCTGTCTCCTCTGGGAGCCCCRGCTCGGGCTCGGGAGCAGAGCCCGGAGCCGCATGGCGATGGCCGTGGCCGGGACCGGGCGCGCTGCAGGGATGGGCCCTGCTGGGCATGGGCATGGGAGGAAACGGCTGCGCGCTGCTGTGGGATGGAGACGGGGATGATCCAGCTCCTGGGAAAGCGCCTCAATGTTCCCAGTTCACCCACAACCAAGTAACGTGCAAAGGGCCAAAAATCACATGCTAGTTGAAGTGAACTTTTTTTTCCTGCCTCCAAACCAGAATTAGCGTTTTCTTAGAGGGGTYCCCAGTCGCCTGAGCCCCTCAGTCTGTGCTCCCCACCCCTGGTGCGTTGCTGGGTGGCTGCACGGGAATTTGGACGGCTTCTGGCAGGACGGGCGAGCCGGGGGAAGCACCGGCGTGGCTGAGGGCGGCTGTGAGACAGCCTGCCCCCTCCTTCTTTCCTGCCTTTGTTCTGAAATTAAAACCGCTGTCTGCGGCTCTCCTGTTGTTATAACAACCTGTTGCTGCCTGCAAGAAGCACATGCCAGCCCGGTGGGGCCGTGTTTGCACGGCAGCAGTGTGCCCAGCTCCCCGCTGGCACGGGAGCCGCGGCAGCACCRCGGTGTAGCCCAGCCCGGTCAGGCTGTCCTGGTTTGTGCAGCTAAAAAAAAAAAGACAAAAAGGGGTGCTTCAGGAAGGAGCTGGTTATTAGCAGGTGTCAGTGGTGGATTTCGTACTGGCATGTCGGGGTGGCGAGGCTGGGATGAGAGGTGCAAAAGAAAAGTTAAGGTTGACAGCCTGCTTTAATGCTCCTGCCACAAACAGCTAAAGTACTGTGTCATCGTCCTGAGTGACACATAGGATAAGCCATTGTGAGGGGTGGCGGGATGGGATGTGAAATTGTGACGATACGCTGGTTAGCTGGTTAGCAAGCACTCTCCTCGCTGTGTTGTCTTTGGGCCAGCCCTGGACCTGGGTGTTTTGCCGAGCCTTGGGCTCTGGGAATAGAGGAGGGGCTCCCCCAAGTCTTGGATTTTGGCAGCGCAAGCAGCTTTCCTGTAGCTGMCCGATGGTCACGGATAAAAGCAGCTTCACCCATTTCCAGCTGATGCCCCTTGGCCTTGGTCCCATCTCGTGCTGTGCAGGGGATTAGCTCCCGCCTGGGACTCGCAGTCCTGCACGATGCCGTAGGGATGCCGCGGATCCTCACGGCTGCCCYGGTGCCGTTGTGTTCAGCATCACACTTTTTGTTCTCTTTTGTAGGATGCCAAAAAGAAATACGACAAGGAGACRGAGAAGTATTGTGGTGTCCTAGAAAAGCACTTAAACTTGTCTTCTAAGAAGAAAGAATCCCAGCTTCAGGAGGTGAGAGCAACCTCTGGTTTTCCATGTCTACCAGTAACTGTGGTGAGCTTTTTGAATGCTTTATGCAGCCTTTTTTTTTTTTCCTGGCTGTAAAATCAGAGAGATCCCAAAATGGATAGCAATCAAAAAGGACGAGAGAGTTTATAATTAAAGAGTGCAACAGAAAGGAACTGGTTCTGCTGCAGGCTTCCCTTGTGCCAGCACAAATCACGGATRTCTAGTTCCCTTCTCTGAAAGTGACTGCACTGGCTTTGGGCTTCATGGGAGGAGCGATCAGGCTTAGTGCTTTTAAACTGCTTTAGGAGCCTATTACTGACKCGGGACGTAGTTAGCTGCTGTGCCAAATGCTCTTACTGGATGAGTACGCTGAGATTTCAGTCACTTCTTCCAAGTTTGGAATTCCCTGCACTGGCCCAGAGCTGGGTTGGTCCCCACTGGATGCGTGTCCTTGCTTTTGGGCATGATGCTGGTGTGTCGCTGAGCTGTTTCTGGGGAATTGGTGGGTACAGGGGGTGGCTCCTGCACTGGGATAGCTCAGGTGGTGTTGTGGTGCCCAGCAGAGTTGGGGACTCGAGAGCAGATACATCTGCGGCACAAATAATCACCTTCCACCAAATCAGGSTTGAAGAGGGGTAAGAATCAGGGTTGACATGCCTGCAAACCAGCTTTTTCCTTGCATAGGTGTTCTGAGTTTGTAAATAACTTACCATGTGGAAGCACCCATACGTCCCAGAAAATGGAGAGTCCCATTCTCGTGGCTTTTAAATAACCCTTTAAACCTCTGTTTTAGTTCATGTTTGAAATACTGTTGTGAGACACAAGAGTGGAAGGATTTGTTTCTGGGGAAGGAAGGAGCCACTTGTGGCTGTCAGGTTGCAGCAGTGACTTTTAGAGGTGTGATCCCGTGCCCTGGCCAGAGTGTGGCCCTGCGGGGCTGCCTGGGAGCCCAGAGCAGCAGGGCAGTGGGATGCGGTGCGGGATGCGGTGCGGGATGCAGGCAGCGGCCGTGTGCGGGATGCAGTGYGAGATGGGGCTGCCGGCGCACGCTGAGCAGTGCTGGCTGCTGGTGCCATCTGCTGGCATCTTCCACCCCAACTTTGACTTTGGMTTTTGCTGTGAAGGCAGGAGGAGGCTGGAGCCAGCTGGAGCCAGCTCCCAAGTTGAGGTTGGGGCCTTTTCCCCTGGGGCACTAAGAAGCATACACTGGTTTTAGTGGCTCAAGCCCCACCAAAGAGGGGGTGCCTTTGCAAGAGCAGTCCAGCATGTCGGTTGTGAAACGTGGATGTAACATCCAGCGGCACGTGGGAGCGCTCGCCCTGTCCGCAGCCTCGCCTGGGGCTGCCGGCCGTGGTCCCTGCCTGCCAAGGGGCTTTCCGGGCAGGGGGCTGCAGCCACCGCAGATGTGCGTGGGAAAGGTGCTGATGGGGTGGTAGCRTTTTAGGAAAGTTAACACCACCTGTTTATGAGCAGTCTGAAGCTTCACTAGACGCCCTGACGTCCTAAGAGAAAAGCGTTTATGTCTGGGAGATTTGGTGTTTTATATTTCCTAACCTCCTCTTGCTGTCTACATCTGGAGAGTGATAACRGCCACATGTGCAACTGCTGAGGCGCGGCGGGGAGAGGAGGAAACCATGGGAATTCTCTGCTGCTTTGGCTGTTGACCAATGAAATAACACACAGCGTCTAATCTGCCTTTTAACTCCTGGCAAAGTTATTTGATTGCATCATATTTTCTGCTTTTCAGAACTCAGTTTGCTGAATACCTCAGCCTGCGCACCGTGGGCACACAGCACAAATGCTGGTGGCAGGTCATGGGGAAAATGGGCCATTTCACGGCTGTGTCACACGCAAAATCAGGAATAAGCTGCTGTCCAAACGCAAGCGGGTATTTGCCAGCTGGGTTTTGCAGAGCGGAGGAGCGGCCGTATGTCCAGCCCTGATGGGATGTATGGCACAGCGTATCCTCCTCCCTGGAGGTCCGGCTCTGCCCCGGGCACGGCGAGGGTCACGCTGGCAAGGGCACCCCGTCGTCCTCAGCTGGGACAGAGGAATTTGCCTCCTGTTGAGCAATGACTCGACGGCGGTTTGTGCTGGGGGTGAGGCTCTTCGACCAGCTGAGTTCACTGGCGCTGAGGTCAGGGGGATGGCGGGTCACCCAGACCGACCTCCCCGTGGGCACCACTGCCATCGGTGACCCCCGGGTTGCTCTAGACAAAGTGTCACTTGCAAACGTAGCAGCAACGTGTGCCGGGGACGGCAGCCCGGGGATACCTGTGTCCCTCACCCCATTTTCAGTGCAGCAGCTCTGCTCCGTGTGCGTGGCAAGGTTATTTTTATGCACTGGGATTGGGGCATATCCCTATTTTTGCTCACTTGGGCTTTACCTGCAAAGCAGAGGGGATTTTGCTGTCTGCTGATCCACCGAAGTGACACGCTCGCTGGAGAGGGTGGTGGGGYGCGTGTACTGCCCAGTTTGGCCCTGGGATGCTCCGGGCAATCTCCTGTTGTGGTGCTTTCCAGACAGCGGAGAATTGCCTTTTATTGTCAAGTATGCAGCGACTTCTCGTTTTTCTCACTTCTCATGCATGCTTTTCTACACAGCTGTCAGGGAGGTGAGAACATGAGGTGAGAACATGAGTCATTAAAAACATTTTTTCAGCTGAAGAAAGAGCCTGTTCATGTGAATCAGGTTTATATTTAATTGCTGTGCCATCTGTCCAGCCCTGGACTGGGGTCTGAAGCTGAATTTGTTCTGCATGGACACGTTCCCATCAGACCCAGATCTCCTCTAGTCGCAAGGCCAAGCGCTCCCGGTCAGTAGTGACTTTGTATTTCCTTTTTAATCTCCCCGGTGCTTGCAGGCAGACAGCCAGGTGGACCTGGTTCGGCAGCATTTCTACGAAGTCTCCCTGGAGTATGTCTTCAAGGTGCAAGAGGTCCAGGAGAGGAAGATGTTTGAGTTCGTGGAACCTGTAAGTGAGCGCTCAAGYCGCCTCAGCCTGCAAAAAATGGGGGAGCCAGGGGCTTGCGGGGAGCGGGGCTGCGGCGCGGGGCATCCCTGCAGTGGGATGGCTGGGGGGCTCCAGCCTCACCCCGCCGCCCCTCCCTCGAAGGGAGGTTTGGAGGGAAAAAGCACCCGTGTGAGCTCCAGGGTGCGGACCCAATAGCTCAGCAGCCACGTGCAYGCTGGAAACATTTCATTTTTGATCCTGCGGACATCTCTGTTGTGGTGGGCTGGACTGTGGGGCCTGCTGACAACTGAAAGAAAAATAGGCTTGATTGGGGGAAAAAAAAAATAGAACTGTAATGTTCACAAGTGACAAAGAGTGCAGGAGTGACAGAAATAGAAAAAAAAAGGCGTTTTCTAAGATCTACCTTTGCTCACGTGCTAAGTCCTTTAAAGCTCCTCTGGGAAGTGCCAGACTTCCCCAGCTCTTTGCAAAGGTAATTCCTGCTGAGAGAAGAGTAACTCGGAGTCGGGAGAGGCATGGCGCAGGGACCGGCAGTGTGCTGCCTGCTTCTCCTCCCGGCTCCTTCCTGCACCTCCCGCCTCTGCTCCTGGTGACCCCAGGGCTCAGTGATGCAGGGAGGGGGGACAGGGGGGACGAAGGGTCCTGGGGCGGGGGCTTGGTTTGGCTTTGGGGGAGGAAAGCACAGATTTGGCTTCAGGGTCTGTTCAGAGGAGGTTTTGAAAGTGAAACGAGGAACGGGGCATCTTCCTAGGGACTTCTAGGGACACCCCCGGGGCGTTGCAGGGACGCTTCCCCTTGGCAGCGGTTGCTCTGAAAGTGGCTGTGGGTCTCTACTGACCGTCTTGATTTGTTTTACCCCAACGCAGCTGCTGGCCTTTCTGCAGGGGCTTTTCACCTTCTACCACCACGGCTACGAGCTTGCAAAGGACTTCAGCGATTTCAAGACAGAGCTGACAATCAGCATCCAGAACGTAAGTGTGCCACGCGCCCGTGCCCATCGCCGTGACTGTCCTGCAGAGCAAAATAACACCTTTTGATATATTTTAATAAAGGTTTTATTCTCCTTTTTTTTTGTGTGCTATCAAGCAAAGGCTTTGACTGCGTCATTGAAAGCAAACTCTTTTTTGTAAATAACACAACGTAGTATACACAGCCTACATGGCAGTTCGTTCCCTACGGCATGCCAAACGCAGAGGCCCAGCTTCCCAAGAGTCAGCCGGCGGGCAGACGTCGTTGCGTGCCCTGTGATTTTAGTGGGTGTTTCAAACCATTTTGCAAGTGTTTCAAACCATTTTGCAAGTGTTTCAAAGAGATGTTCGTTCTGGGAAGTGCAGCACTTTTTGCCATCCCAGTCTCCGGGCTGCGGAGCGGAGCCCTTCTGCTGGCTGCAGCCGTGGCCAGTGTGTGGTTGGTGCCTGCATGTCGGAGGGGTGTGCAGGGCTTGGGCACGTTGGCATTGCAGCTTTGCTTTCCTCTCATTATAAAATTACTCTTTTTCTCCCAAGGACGCAGACTGGTTTCATTCTTTTGAAACAASTTTTTCACAAAACTCATAATACAAACGACTTGCCAACTGTCGTAGTATTTTTCTTTTAGCTTAAATCCAGGCTCAGGAAGAAAACCTTCCTGTGGCTGACATTTCCCACAGGGGCTGTAGTGACCCAGCCCTGGGGTCCCACCCCTGCGTGGTGCCTCCTTGCCGCAGAGGAGGCCACGTTGGGTCCACGTGTTGGAGAAGGCATTCCTGTTTTAATTTGCAGACAAGAAATCGTTTTGAAGGAACAAGGTCAGAGGTTGAATCTTTGATGAAGAAGATGAAGGAGAATCCTCACGAGCACAAAAACATCAGCCCTTACACGATGGAGGGTTATCTCTACGTGCAGGAGAAACGTAGGTGTTGGGGCGGCGGAGCTGCCTGCCAGGGCAATGCGGCGAGTGGGCACCGGGGGAAGGCGGTTTGTCAGGGCATGGGGCACGAAGGCTAATTCAGCAGGCTACAAAATCCGTGAAAGAAAGGGCTTGGCCCAATGGGTGGGATATTAAGGTGGGAATGTGGGAGCCAGGTTATCCCTGGGAGGGAGAATCACTGCCAGTGCCTGGTAAAAGTCTTTCCCCTGAACAGAAGGGGGGTAGTAATGCTTAATCCACTTGTGAAGTCCAACAAGAACCGTAGGTACAGAAATCTCTCATGTTAAATGATAAACATACCAGGTTATTAATGGGAGGGCACTGAAACTGTACTAGTTCTGGGAATAAAAACTGCACTTGCTTTGTAGGTCACTTTGGGACTTCCTGGGTGAAGCATTACTGCACGTACCAGAGGGAATCGAAGCGGATCACGATGGTGCCGTTTGACCAGAAATCTGGAGGAAAAGGGGTGAGTGCCGATAGGCAGCAGGACTGCGTCCCGGGGGTCTCTGCCGGGGAGCGCTGCGGAGCTGCCAGCTGCACCCTCTCCCGGTGCTCAAACTGAACCATTTTTAGCAAGGTGACACAAATGCAAGTGAAGTGGGTCAGATTCATTCCAGGCTGAGCGGGTGCCATGCGGGGAACTCTCTCCGCACCTTGTTTAAAGAAAAAAAACCAAAAAGACAAGAAAACTCCAAAAGCCCACAGATCTTTGGAAACTGTCAGCTGTGCTGAGAGCAGAGCTGGCTTCCCAAGTGGATAGAGCCCCTTGGACATCGCTCTGTTTCATGCCTCAGCTCCATATTCCAGGCTGGTGTTGCACACAGCTATTTGTAAGGACAAGTTTGCAGCAGCTGCCTYGGCTGAGACTGGGCCTTTTGCCTCTTCCTTTTAGGTCTGTCCCTTATTTACTTGTTTCTGTTTGTGAAAGGAGAGACCTTTAAAAGCTGAAGCATGCRCAGTTGCATCTTTGGTTCCACTCTCGCTGTTCCTGGCAGTGCTGGGCACATGGTGGGTCGTGCATCTGCCCTGTGCCCTGCGAGGCTGTGGCTGTTTCCGTGGGTGGAGGTGGTGGTCGGCGCTGGGAGCGGAGCGGGGTCGTGCCAGCGCACCCACCACRCTCCAGCTCCATGGGTGCCTGCTCCCCAGTCCCTAGTTCCAGCTCCACGGCTTGGAGGAGAGAACCTGTTCATTATTTTGCTCCTTCCCCAATGCCTATGACTTGGCCGATGAAGTTGTTTTGTTTTAGACAGAGCCACAGGAGTGCCTGGAGCTCCCCTCAGCCCCTCGGGGGTGTGGAGGAGCAGGGGGGTGTGGGGTGTGGGGGGCCAGTGCACACCATGTGCCCCGCTGCAGCTCCCGGGGCAGCGTAAGCCCGGCTGTAGCTGGGACTGGCTTTGCTCCTCTGTACAGCAGGAACAATAGACCCCTCCGGAGTGTTCCCGGCTGGGGCGGTTTGCAAACATTATCCCCTTGCAGGGGAGCACCTCGGGCAGCTGGACAGGCTGCCACATGGCTCCCTGCTGGCAAAGGGAGCCAGCCGTGGGGAGGGCAACTTTTAAAATTAATTTCCTCTTGCCTCGGAGCATCTTCATTATAACTCAGCATTAAAATATCCCAACCCTGTAATCATCAGTGGCTGCACTGTGTTTCATGTGGTCTCTTCCCATTTCACGGCTTCCCCTGCACCCTGAGGTGTGGGCGCTACAGACACGGCCGTGTTGCCCTTCTTGCGCAGGGCAGGAGSCCTGCTCCGTCGTGCCATGCCAGCCACCGCGCCGGTGGGGCTGCTSGCCTGGGGACTTGTGGCTTGCACGATCCCGGCATGAAACGCTGTCTGTGCCGCGCCGCAGAGTCTATCGGTGATGACCAGCACGGGCATCGGAGCGTGGAGCAGCCCAGGGGCTCGTGGCCGCGCTGCCGGGCATTTTGGGGTCTGGCTGGAGCAGGCKCCAAGCCAGATGTTGGTGCTGCAGGAGGAGACCCATCGCTCGTGGGTCACAAAGGACACTGCGTGGTATCAGCCCCTCGTGAACGTGCCTCGGGCTGTGGCTGGAGCCGGATATTAGTGGGTTTGAAGCGGGGGGCATTCCCTGAATACCAGCCAGGGAGTTTGGCAGCTTGGGCGCAGCCTTGTGCCAGCAGCAGGTYGGGCTGTGGAGGACCGGGTGCAGGTAGCCTCTGCTGAACCCTGGGGAGAAGCCCTGCAGGGAGCTCTCTCAGGTCTGTCTTCCCGGGTCTGTTCTGGGTCCCTAAATATATTTCCTGGAAAAACGGTGATGTCAGGGAACAGGGTGGTCAGCCAAGGTGTCATCAAGAACAGCACAGAGAGCACAGAAAAGTGGCCATCTCCAGGAACTCGTTCAGAATTCATTTTCTATTGAGTCATCAGTGGATTTTAAAAATTGCAGGAGAAATGTCTGTGCTGGCTGGGACTGAGCAGGGATTTCCTCCAGCAGAGGACAGCAGTGCACGCAGATCCTGCTGGGTCACTGCTCCGTGTGTGGAAATCCAGTACAACTTGGATGCAGATGCCTGGATGGGAGAATGGTTTTGTTGTTGCTTTGTTATATAATAAACATTTTAAGACATGTTTGCTCCCGTTAAGAGTTCTTGTGTGCAGAATGCTGCCAAAAATGCAGCCTGGAGTGCAAATTGACAGCCAGGTCTATGATGCATTGTTCAGCAATGGAAAATAAAGCTGACTTTGCCCAAAAGTTGTGGTCCAACACTCCCTGCCTGCCTGAAGCATGGGTCGCGTGATGCTTAATGCATAAATTTAATCATGTGTATTCARAAAGGAAGGCTCCTCATTTTGGACTAAACATGGTTGCAAGGGTGAAAAGACAAGTCCTCATGTCAGATATATAAATGCGTATTTCTATTTTTGGCTGATGTTGCCAAATCCCCCCAGGTTTGAACATGTTCATTGGAAGCGCAGCGGGTGCTGGGGGCAGGCATACGGTTGGTTGATTGTTCTCAGCCTTATCTGCGATTTTGTCTCTTCTCAGGGAGAAGACGAAGCTGTTATTCTCAAATCTTGCACTCGGCGGAAAACCGACTCAATYGAGAAGAGGTTTTGCTTTGATGTGGAAGCTGTCGATCGGTGAGTGCCAAGGGCTGTCGCAGCCTCGGCGTACCTGCAGGTCGCCGAAAGGATGCACACGCCGGGGGTTACGCTAGCCGTGCGTAGGGAAAGGTTGTACTCATCTGTACTTGGCTTTTCTGGGTAGTTCTTGTGCAATTTCCGTATTTCTCTTCTCCTTTAGTCATACCTTCCGTGAATGGAAAGCATTAGTCCATGGAAACGYGCTCTCCCTGGTGCTTCTAGCCCCGTGCTCTCAGTATATTGAGTTCGTGCTTCGGTTTACAAGGTGCCGAGTTTACTCAAGTCTCTCAAACTYTAATGGTGTTGTAGCACTTCTGCAGTCTCTGGCCGYGTAAGGTAAATGGTTGCTAGTATGRAAGAGATGTTCTGTGGGTGTTTTGGCAGGGATATGATGCCTCTTTCCGCCATTGGGTGTATGTTGGAATAACTTCAGCTTTTGTGCTGGAGAGTGGCTGTTGCCGGTCTGCTATGGATGGGTGATAATGGAAGTCCAGCTTGCACCTCCAGGCACTTCACATTCACTTCTTTTTCCTGAAGGAGTAAAATGCTTTCTGATGTGATTTATCGCATAGCAGCTGAACCAGCTGTATGTGTGGATTCAATCTATAGCGCCTAGGAATGAGAGCCTGTTATCATATCTAATTAGCATCACGCACGACTTACATATATAAACAGGAAAACTAGGCTGGGGTTGCTATTCCAAGTGGTATTAGTCACTGCCTCATATCTTCCTGGCTGCAGGAGGTTTACATGGTTTACAAAACCTCGCTCCAAAGTCACTGAATGTCTGTGCCCTCCCAGTTGTGTGCCTGTTCATGTTCCAGCTGTCCTCCCCTCCGCTGGCCACTGCGGGAATGCCCGGGAGGTCTCGGGGAAAACCTGAGTTCATCAAAACCCGAGGTGTTGAATAATTCTGGAATACCCCACGGTACCTTTCCCTGCCCAGCCTGTGCTTCCACAGCATTTYGGTGCCAGCCCCTCTCGCTGCCAGCCCAGGGCAGGGAGGGGTTGGGGTGATGGGSCTTGCCTGTGTTGGCTCAGTGATAAGATAACCCCGGGGCTGCCTCCCGATTTCTGTAGCTGCGCTTTCCTCCAGAAAGCTGCAGTGTTTCTGCTGACGTGGGGATTTTTTTTCCTATGCCCTGGGGATATTTTTTTTAAATGTGAAAATCAAAATAAAACTGGGAGGAGGAGAAGTCAGCCACCACAATAGTTTTCTTCTGCAGAGTGTTCAGAGGCAGCTTAACCTTCTCTTGATGTCTGGAGCCTGCTAGGCATGGGATCAAGAGCTACTCCAGAAATATGCCTGCTAAATGTAAATAATGGCAGGGGAGMGGCAAAGGCGGGGAAACCTGAGAAATTGCTCATTTCTTGTACACGTTCCTGCTGCAAGAGATTGCCTCTGCCCGAGAGGACAGCGAGAGCAGAAAACATGAAATAAAAAGCTGGTTTTCCCCCCAATATACAGGCAACTCTGCATATTTCTGGTATCAGAATTTGTCATTAGTTGTCTAAAATAATGGTTATTTCYAAAATAGTTAAGCTAAGAGGAAGAAGAGGCAACAGGTTTTGCCATGGCCAAAAGAGTGTGATGTGCCCACCCTGTCTCCCCTTCCCTGGGATAGTCGTGCTGAGCRTTGGGAGATCTGGGCACCGTCAGAGCTTCAGGTGACGCTGTCGATGGCCAGGGTTCACTGGAGATCACCTTCACCTCGCCYGGCACTTGTGATTTGGCCTGTTTCACAAAGCGGTGTGTATCGAGGAATAGTTTCCTTGCCAGCCCAGGATTATCAGGGATCGGCAGCACATGGGTGCCACCCTGCAGCCGTCCTCCTGCCGGAGCCTGGCTCGGCTTCGCCGCATGGTCCTGGGGACGTGGATGACCTGGAGCTCCTTGTGCAGAGGTACTCGGTTGCAGCCGGAGGTGCTGGGGCTCACCTGGGCACCGTGGGGAGGGAGAACCGTGCCTGCTGCTCGGGAGGTCAGCCAGGCTCGGGCAGCGGGGAGATAACGCCTTCGGAGGCATTGCTTTCCATTTTGTGCTGGAGGAGATCAGCTCTGGCTTAAGGATCCCGGCACAGGCAAAAACTTCAGCCCAYACTCTCCACCCAAGTCCACTGACCGCAAATGATAGGATATCTTTGACCAAAGGCTAGCTGGAGCGGTGTCTGTGTCTGTTTTCACAGAACGGAGAAGGCTGATTTGTGTAGTGGGCTTTTTGTCTTGGGCTGGGTTTTTTTGGTGTGGGTTTTTTTTTTTTTTTTTTTTTGGCTTTTTGTTTTGTGCTTTTTTTTATTGTCTCTACTAATAGAGAAGTTAGAAACTTGATGTCTTGTTCTTCAGCAGGAAGTCTGGATATGATTAAGGCAAACATCCCCAAGATGCTTCTCTGTCTCACATATGTACTGTGTTTTGACTTACAGCAGTTTTCCCCTTTCTTTTCTGTATGCAACTTCTAAATGAAAATTAGACTTGTAAGCAACGTCCAGCAAGAGTCAAGTATCTTGTAACTGATAGGTGCATGCAGTCACCTTTCATTAAGCCAGCCCAGGAGAACACTGTGATACTGAGAAAACCGCATGCATTTGTGGTGTTCAGAGGTAAGGGTGAATAATGCCACCGGAGTGTGCTTCTCCTGAAGTTTGAAATTGCTTTTCAAAAGGTTAGCTCGGAAACAGGTGGATTAAGAGAGCAGGAAGATTTTTCTGTACACATCACTTGCTTCCTATGGACAACTAAATTGGATTGTCCCTTCCAAAGTACACGTGGGGCGACAATACGCTGGGCTGCGTGTGTGCCTTCCTCAGCAAGGACAAGGGGAATTGCTGCACTGCTGTGGGTTTCGGCAGATTTCAGTTTGTGCACCCACTCTGTATCTTTCCAGATACGCATCCCGCTGGTGTTTGGTCGGCTTTTCTGGGCTATTTGCTGCAGGCCCCTCTGGAGCAGCGTCACGCACTAGGGATCCACAGGCTCCGGGACCTGTGCAACGCCYAAAGCCTGTTGATGTCTCCAGCGGTGCTGGATAGGTGACACGTCACTGCCTCCCAGCATTTGTGTCCAAAACGTCTCTTACTGCTGCAACAGATTACACTTAAATAACCTTGCAAAGGCACCTGCAAGCCGGTGTCCCCCGTCGGGCCCTGCAGCGGGTGCAGGTAGCCCGAGCTCCGCTGCYGTGTTGCTCTGTGGCTTTCAGTGAGTCACTTGTGTCCCTCAGTGCCATGGGGACAATGTGAAGTCCACTGCCTTCCCAGGCTCTCCTAAAGCATATTCAATTGTTTAAGTAAGTTCTCTATGCACACACTGGCTTAGTTACCAGTTTGTTTTATTATGGCCTGACAAGTTGTGTCCATCTTAACTAACTGGGGTAGGAGGATGAAGCAGCGCTGATGGGGCTCAGGGATGGGGTTATGGGTTTGCTTATGTATCAAATCCCGTGCTGACAGCCACACGCACATAGACGTACATATGAGGARATCTCACTTTCTACTTGAGTGTTTTTATCTATTATCACCGTAAAATTTGCGTAGCTCTTCAAGCTCTGTCCATACTACCTTGCACAGTGTTGTAGGATGCAGTGTATTCCCAGTGTTGTGGTGCTGACACAGGCACCGGAGCGAGGGGACCGTGCTCAAGCTCCTGGTTTGCCGTCCAGCCTAGAGGTGGCAGCCTCGGCCGGTTCTTYCCCGGTTATGTTCATCGGCACAGAAACGGGCTTGTTGTCAGCGTTGCATTTTGGGAACCTGGTATACCTGCAACATGGGGTGCAGGCTTGGAGCTTTTTCAACAACACCTGGAGAAGCTGTTGCTTGTTAAGGGGGGAAAAAAAATGTGKTTTTTTCTCCTGTAAAGGTGATTCAGCACTACTGAGCTGAAAATCTTGAGCCTGATCTGTCATTACAACATTGCTTCCTTTTCCTGTTGTCTGATAAGGAGATGCCGAAGTTCCCAGTGCTGAAGACTGTGTGGTACAGGTGTTTGTGAGAGGTCTAAGAAATCCCTGACACTGCATTTGCAAATAGTTCTCATTTTCAATGTGGGAAGTTAGGAGTATTTGATTGCTTTGTTACAGCAAAATTAGCCCCAGAATGGTGTTCTAGTGTCTGGCTGAAATACATTCCCAGTGTGATGGATACTGTGTTTTACTGTTAATGCCCTTCTTTTCTAACTAAACTTATTTGTAGTCTCTGTGCATAAAATCAGTTTTGTAAACGGGCCTGACAGCCATCTTACAAAATGACCCTTAGGAGGAGGAGTATCTCGTTTGGCTGATGACAAAGGCTTTGTAATTTAGGATWATGTAGGTCATTGCTCTGGGCCAGAAGCTAAATACCGATTGGCTTTTATGGGAGCAGAGGGTATTCAAAATTTGGGGGTTTTGCTCTCTTAGTCATTCATAAAGGCAGTAAACCCTGCACGTAATGCCATTCCCCTGGGCTACCGCCTGCGTGCCCCCAGGGGGGCTGGCACCGCGCTCCGTCGGGCTGTGCAATGCTTGGCATCGGGGTGGGTGAGCTGCGATGCACCTGCCCGAGCATTTCCCTGACCAGATGGTTTTCAGCAGGTAGGTTGTTGGCCTTGCTCTGGGTTATGCACTTTACGGATCCGCATATTTCTTTCTGAGTGCCACCCTGACCGCGGCGGCACGTGCTCCCTGCTTCCCATCGCCGGGGCTGGTTGTGCCGGGGCCGGGCGGCCGGCGGTTCTTGCCGGTGCTTTGGACAGCACGTGCAATACAACTTGTACTTGTTCCTTTGCGGGTGTCGCCTTTCCAGTGACCTTTTAAACAAAGCGATTCATGGGGTTTTCACAGGCGGGCTGGCAGCGAGCAGACGAAGCTCGTTTCCCCCTCGGCGGCCACAGAGACCRACGCCGGCCCCTGGCCCTGCAGACCATGCTGGCGGCGGTTGTACTGACGGTGCTTTAAGCTTTACACAGGCAAGTGAGACTTTCTRAATATAGGAACAAAGTCCCCCCTGTTATTTACACCGTTTCTCATCTTTGTTTTGGGGCCACAGCTGGCTGCTGCGGACCAGCACTCCACGACCGTGGGGTCCCGTCTGGGGCACCAGCAGCGCGTGGGTACGCTGCTCCGCTCAGAGCGGGACTGCAAACTTCTCCGTGTGCTCAACTCCGCTCAGCCCTCGAAACCCTGCTATTAAACTGCTCTTACATTTTTTCATTCRGCAGTTCAGATCGTCTCGGTATGATAAGCTGCTACAAGAGTTGAAAGTTCTTATCTGTTTCTATTGCTTTCATTATTTGTTTGTTTTTCTGGAAGAAGGAAAAGCTATTGGACTTTCTCATTTTCTCTGCGTGCTTAGTCATAGCTCCTTAAACCCAGGCTGTTTTTCACAAAAGCTGAGATACTGAGAAAATTCAAATTTCCTGTGTGGTCTTGTATGGAAAAATCTCTCTGGTTTTTAGGTTGTAGCATATTGAAAAGATACTTTCTTGTGAAGTGTTTACCATGTTCTACTCTGGTCTCACACATCCGCATCCTCTCAGTTTAGAATGGATCCTTGCTGATCACAAAATGTCCCTTTCCCCCTTTTGCATCCCAGAAGGAGGCAAAGGGTTTTGGTGCCTGGAGGTTGACATGTATGATGCAGCATCTAGTAATGAATCAGCAGGTCCTTTATCTTGTTTGCCACAACAGTTCACGTTTCTGTATTTTAGACGTCAGATCCAGGAGGGCGTCTTGTTGTCCCGATGCGATAGTCTCGGGGCTGGCTCGGGTGGGCAGACCCACCGGGGTAAAGGAGGCTCCTCCGGCGTGTGTCTGCATGTGCCACATCAGGCTTTGGAAGGGGATGTGAGCTACCCAACAGCAAAATCTAGCTAAGCTCCAGTATTCAGGATCATTTGTATGTTAGGTGAGGGAACGAAGRTAGAGACGTCTTGTTTATCTTTTGGAAAGGAAGCCAGAGAAGGGCCTTCCCTGTCTCAGGCTCTACACTGAATAATTGAGATATCCGTAATCTAATGAGCACACTTCTGGAAACGGTTGATCTTCAAGGAAACCCTGTGAAAATGAGGCTGACTGCAGACAGCGAGTCGAACACGGCTGCATGTTGATAGCATTAGTAGGATGCTGTTTCAGCGCCAGCCATCCTACCTGACTATTAAGCACGTGGTACCCCGTGGGCATCGTCCAAATAAATAATGAATGTGGGGGGTGCATTTTAAATGCATCACAACCAGGAAGACGGTTCTGCTCAGGGAAGTGGTGCAATGGATGCCTTGGCAAATGAACGCTGTGGGAGGAAATGCAGAGCTATTTGCAATGTAAATAGATTTTTTTTAATTCAGTTTCACAGCCCCTCCCTTCATGCTGTTAAGTTTGACTTTGAAGTGAAGCCCGAAGAGTTGTTATCTGCTCAAAGGCAGAACAAACATTTTCATGTTATCACCTTTTTGCCCYGTGCATGAGGGAACCTGGCACGCCAGATACCACTATTGTCTCCCTAGGACCTCGTYGTTTCGCTGGGGGTCCAGCATCGAGTTTAACACAAATGTTTTAATGTCTTGGCTAAAGAGACACAAATCCCAATATTTCCTTTTCCCGTGTCTCCCTAGTTGAGCTAGAGCCCTCCCAGGGCTTTCTGCCTGGGATATCTGTGCCTTAAGCAGCAGCTTGCCTTAAACTCAGACTTAAGCCCTGGCTGAAAGAGGGTGCAGCTGAGACCTGTGGTCACCCAAGGAAAAGCCTGCTCCTGCCGTGGGGGAAGGGTTTGCTGTCAACCCATAGCCAGTGCCACTGCAGCTCCTCAGCTACCAGGGACTACTCCTGAATCGCTTTGTCTCTGCACAACAAAGAGCTTTGTTCAGTGTTTTGAAAATACGTGGTGTTGGATGTTGAACGTTTTCTTTCTCAAATGGGGCAATGGTTAAGTGGTTTCCTCTTCCCTTTGAAATGAGTAAACTTCCAAACCACTAAGCTGGTGAGTATTGACTGACTCACCAATGGGATTAGCGGAGATCAAATACATTATGTCTGGTTTACTTGGACCTGGGCTTGTTGCAAGCTTGAACGCACGGCTTCTGCTGGTGAAACAGTGCTAAGCTGCCGTGTGTGTGCCGAAAGCCAACTGTTGGGTTGGTTGAGTGGGGAGCGGAGTTAGGGAGAAGGGTTAATCCTTTGTTCCTTGCCCATACATACCACAGAGGACAGAAGATGCGCCAAACCCACCGCTATGAGAGCACCTGTTAATGTTTTCTTATCTAACAGAGGATCGGCTCTTATCAAGGACCAAACGTCTTTTGCAGAGCGTTATTGCAGCTCACCTTCTCCTGCTGAATCATTTTTGAGAAGTGCAGGTTAGAAATTACTCCTCTTCCTAGGCGTTATCAGTTTTTGAGGATTTAGTACCGAAAAGAGCCTACGTGCTCTGCTGAACGTGGTCTGTAGGCGGTTGGCAGCTCCTGAGGTTAAATTGCTCTTCCCCGCCTTGTGCCACGGCAGCCGGGTGCCCTGCGAGCGGTGATCCTGGCTCTCCGCCGCCATTCTGGAGCCACTGCGCTTTGCCGTGGATGGGAAGGGCAGCGTCAGAGGTTCTCTGCTGTCGTACTTTCAATGGATGAAACCCCACGAGCATTGCTGCAGAGAGMGCACCGATAACCACCCCGAGCACGCCGAGTCGCGCAGCGCTCTGGCCATGCCTGCATCTCCCCTGTTGCCAGGGCTTCTGCCCGCTCTCCTCCTGCAGAAATAGCTGCCGTGCTCTGCTAATGCGTCTGAAAATAGGCTGGGAGGAAGCAGAATGACTAGACCAAACAAACAGAATAGATCTCTCACCGAGACCGGGGCCTCTGCCTGGTCCCCGGGGCACTGTGTGGGCAGCCCGGCCCCGCTGCGGGGTTTGCTGGGGAGCGGCAGCGGGGCAAGATGCGACCTCCCCTTTGGAGGCTGGAGACCCGAACCCAAAGGCGCGAGGCTGAGGAGGCGTAAGGCTAGCCAGGCTTTTTGGGTCTGGATCTGCTGGCTGCAAGGTGAACTGGGATGTTCAGGATGGAAAGCCTGACAGCTTGCAGCCGAGTGAGACGCAGTAAATCGTCAGCCCACGACGCGACCCGTGGGAGTACAGCATTTGGCTTTCACCCTCTGCAGCACGTTCCTCTCTTGTGCAAACACACAGCCACACCTGAAGTTGTGCAAATACTCTCTACCGTGTTAAATCCATCATGACCTTGGTGGTCATGCTTATCAGAGCTAGATAATTAAGTTTTAAGTCCTTGTATGGGAAGGGCAGTCCAGGAGTGGGCTTAGGGTCCACTTAGGAGTGGTGGAGGTGGCGTTGGCCCTAGGGGAAGGGCTGGACTGGTGGTGTCCCCTGGCTCCCYGTGCTTTGTTTGCAGGCACTTGGGCCTCTTCTTTCCCCTTCTCATTAAAATAAATAAGCAAACACAGAGTTATTTTTTGGAGGCTGGATTTACAGTGCAGCTCACGGGCTGTTGCATGTGTAACGGCGGGAGGTGGCAGGGCCAGGCAGGACCCGCCGGTGCAGGAGCGAGCACCCTGGGGCACCCCGGCACTCCTCGCAGCGCTCCCCCCGCGAGGCTGCTGGCAGGGGCACGTGGACCAGGATCACATYGCTGCTGTTACCGCGTGTAACATCAGCGTATGGACGTGGTCAGGGAAGTGGCACAGCCACACTGGCATGAATGTGTCGGGGATGAAATTCTTCACACAGCGGAGGGTCCCCCCCCACCAGCCAGCGCTTGGGGTGATGGTGGGAYGTGGCGGGCTGGGATGCTTGGGCCTCCTGCTCGCTCGGTTGCCTTCCATGCCTTCTCCTGCCGTTGCATGGACGTGCTTAGCCCAAGTGCAGGTGAGCTGTCTGGCTGAAAGCCAGAGGAAGAATTTGGCATCCAGCTCTCTTACGCTAAAAACACTGCAAACGTGTGTTGATTGTTGGAGATGTCCTCTGCTCATTTGCTGATCCTGGTGAGGACCTGCAGGGACATCCCTGGCGAGGTCAGGCTGTGCTGCTGGGGCTTGGCTAGGAAGAAGGGTGTCCTCTTTCTTTCTCTCTCTCTCTCTCGGGAAATTTATCTTTGTCATCTTTGTTTTCCATCCTGCAGTTTATTTACGGCGTTCCCTTTATCTCCACAGGCCCGGCGTGATCACCATGCAGGCACTTTCAGAAGAGGACCGAAGGCTGTGGATGGAGGCAATGGATGGCCGGGAACCGGTGAGCAGAAATATTACCGAAAAAGCATTGGAGAAAATTGTGGAGAGCTTTTCGTAGCCTGGGGCAGATTGTTTGCTGCGAAGCAGGCTGTCACGCAGCGTCTGCCAGCCGGTGCGAGAGCTGTATCCGTGGGGCAGCTCGCGCCTTCTGCCAAGAGAATTGTTTAATCCCTTGGTTAAATATTTGAGGTAATACTGTATCTCCTGTGCTTGGATTGCTTGAAGGTGCGGTGGAAAGGAGGAGGGTAGGCTTGGCCAGCACAAACACGYTGCTGTGCTGTGTTGAAAGGAAAACATGGCAAAAAGAGCAGTGGAAGAAAATACGCTGTAGATTTCCAGGGCTTTTTGAGTCCTGCAACTCATCTGGCAGCCGTTTCTGGGTCTTGCAGAGAATTGCAGATTTCGTGTGAGCAGGAGTGTAGCCCCTGTTCCTCGTACTCAGCGATAGCCTCCTCGCTGCTGTGTTTGCTCCTGCCGTGCCAAAGCTGCACAGGCTTCCTCACCTCTGGAAGGGATTATGGAGGTTTTCAGAAAACTCATAGTTGTTGGTTTTTTTTTTTTAATTTTTTAATGCGTATGCAAACTTTACTGCCAAGCTCGAAGAACTTYGGCTGGTCCTGACTGGGTTCCCTCGGAGGAGTGCTGGTGCGGGCGCTGTCCTGCCCGGTTTCGGCGTGGCGGCCRTCCAGCAATGAACGGCAAACACGGCACTGCCGAGCAGCCTTTGTACGCAGAGCGAGACTAGACTGTGGGCCTCTGTGCCTCGGCGTGGCCAAAAGCGTAGCAGGATACGACGAGAAACTTTGTGGATAGCGAGAGCAGCCAGGGCTGTTACGGGACAGCCCGTACATTTTTGGAGTAGGTGTCTGTGCTTCTGGGCTTGAGTCAGGCTCTGGCAGTCGGAGGAGAATCCATGCGGGGAGCAGGGTGTCCCGTCCCAGTACAGCCCCACTGCAACAGACTGGTACTGATTTGAGCAGTTCCCCCCCCCAAATCCACGAAAAGGTCCTTGTTTGTCAGAAAAAGTGTTCACTAAAGCTAGGTGAGACATGGATACATGCCGACTGTTCAGTGAATGCTGGAAAGCACATGCTGGGCTTAGTCAAGCAACTTGCTTTTGAAACATGCAGCGGTTCGGAGGTCTGGAAGGCTGTGTGTGCGTGAGGGTGYTGCTGTGTATTTCAGGTAAAGCGTTTCATTATGGATTACAGCCAGGTCTCAACCTGGAATCATAGATCTATTGGGCAATTCAGGTGGGAYGGGACCTCAGGAGGTTTCTAGCCCAACCTTCTGTTCACAGCAGATTACTTGGGGCATTATCCGTTCGGGTGCTGAAAACATCTGAGGAAGGCGATTGCTCAGCCTCCTTGGGCTCCAGCTCTGCTGCTTGACCGTCCTCCTGGAGGAGAGTTTCTCCTGATACCCAGTCTGAACCYCTCCTGTTTCAATTTACACCTATTGCCTCTTGTCCTCCCGCCATGCGCTGCTGTGAGGAGCCTGGCTCTGTTTTTCTGATGCCTTCCTTGTAAGAAGGGTGCCGTCAGGTCCCCGCAAAGCTTTTCCTTCTCCAAGCTGAATAAACCCTGCTCCCTAACAGGGCATGTGCTGTGTAGCTTGGACCTACCTCTGRTGGTCATCACAGCTCTCTGCCACGTTGGTTTCCTCCCTGCAGCAAAATTGTGCTTYTGGGACAAAAATGCTGTTACACCTGCAGACACAGCGTTTCCAAGAACAGGCATTGTGGGCCGTGCAGGCACAGAGGCAAAAAAGGACTGAATGTGTGTTGTGTGCGCAGGACAGTCTCTGCTCCCTTTTTCTATCATGTGTTGAAAAGGGACCCTTGTTTGGGAGAGCCAGCCTGCTCCTCCACCTTGGCTCTTGACCCGGGTGGCCCTGCCCTGGGGCAGCTTTAGTGGGAAGACACTCGGGTGTAAGACATACCAACCTCTCCAGTTCCAGCATGCAAGCTGTCTTGTTCCCTCCTAAATTAACCCCTACCTTGA
The DNA here is from genome assembly GCA_030449065.1 of Oceanodroma leucorhoa. NCBI lineage: Eukaryota > Metazoa > Chordata > Aves > Procellariiformes > Oceanodroma > Oceanodroma leucorhoa. Next base: position 3,331,073 of record JASVER010000039.1, read on the forward strand.
TTCTGGTAGGATAGTATTTTCAATTTCTTCAGAAACAAAATGTGCATTCTTGCTCCTAGTCTGAATCAAGCCTTGTCCTCCTTCAGCCTGCTYGCCTACTTCCCACTGCCTCACCTCCACTGAGAACTGTAGTTGCAAGGACGTGAAACCCAGTCACCTGCAATGGGAGCTGCATGAATACGGTCATCCAGTTGCATTTTGACCTGCTGAGTTACCAGGATTTGGCACAACAGCAGAGCCAGTCTATTAGGATCGGGTTGCAGAAGTGCAGCCAGAGATTTTGCGTGCTTGTAAAGTGCTATACATGCAAAAGGTGCTATGAAGTAACCAATGCAGGACTGCCTGGATTATCCTGTTTCAGAATCTGGTTGTGGGAACTCCTTCAAAAACACACAGGTCTTCGTGCTGCCGCCTGCGTATTTCTATTCTTCCCTATCATGCCCATCGGCTTAGGGTAGCTTGCTCGTCCAGCTCATCCTGCGCATTAATGCAATACCTCACGGCACTTCAATGCTAATGGCGTTTAAACCTGGCCTTCCAGGTGTGGTGTGGGAGCCATGGGAATGAAGCTTGTATGGAAATGGATCCAAGAGGCTTTTTACTGACGAAGATGGTGCATGTTGACAGACAAGGTAGCTCCTTGTCCTCAGTTATCCTCCTCGATCCATCACAAGTGGAGTTGTTGGTATGTTCTGTTTGGGTTCTTATCTTGCAACACCAGGGTGTGGGATGTTACCTACTCCACAGAGATTTCCTTGAGCAAGAGACAAGGATTTAACCTTTGGACTCCTAGAAATATCCATTCTATGCTTTGACTATATTTTTGTAAGCAAAAAACCCCTACTGGAAAGAATGTCTGGTTTTGCTTTGTTTTGAATATTGAGTGTGGGAAAGATTGGCACAGTGGGGACAGTAATTCCATGTGCAAATTCAGGCTGTGGAGAGATTAAAGTGGACTGGAGTTTGTTTCTTAATTATAATTAAAAAACTAAAACCAAATGTTGTATTACATTTTAGTAAGATCTAAACATAGAATGTGTGCTGCATTAGCCAAGACATTTGTCACAACTTGAAAAGATTTATTATATATCTTACAGTCAAAGCAGTCTCCAGATAGCTATCATCAGTCAGTTAACTCTTACCACTTGTTATTAATTTGGCTAAAAACCCTGTGTTGACTTTGGGTTTTCTTTTATGTTACAGAGGCTGGMAATAGGAGAAAATACAAACTCTGTAACAGAGCAGTTGCGTTCATTTTTGTTAGGATATTCAGGATAAGTTTCCTATGGTTTTTCTGCTCTGGTGATGCAGTTTGCAAATGTATATGGTGGAGGCCAGAGCAATTCTGAAACTTTGTTGGAGTCTAAGTCAAGAATGAAAGCTGTGTTGGCTCATAGCAGCAGCTGTGGTAGGCTGCAGGATTAAGAGAGGCGCAAATTAGGCTGTTTGCTTTGTGGCAAAGAACTGAACAAGATAAGCATTTTAGTAAGGTTGTGGCTTTGCGTGCCAAGTCTGTAGTGAGCATGCCAGCCAAAAGAGAGATGTCGGTGTCAGCGGTTCCTGCTATTACCTTCCAAGCAGGTTCGTAATCTTAGAAATCATTCTCACATCAGTGAGGGCAGAAGTGGGGTACTGGGTTTGAAGTGTTGGGGACATGAAAACATTTCTCCAGGAAAGTGAACCTCGCAAKGTAAAGGTACGTAGAGGGTTAAGGATATGAAATCTGTTAGATCGTATCCCTGTTGAGCTGTATTAAGCCATTGTCCATAACCTTSAGTGGTGATGGAGAAGTTAGTGTTAAATGGCAAATGCAACAGGCTGTGATCCTGTCAGAGGAAATAAGACATGGATGGGATCTGAGCAGTGCTGTTCTGGCACTCGCATCATRCTGCCCTTTGCTCGATTTGTTTTGTTTTTCTTTTTTGTTCTTTAAAGCAATACAAGTCTATAAAAATACAGCCAGYATTTCATATCGGAGTTGGTTTTGTTAGCGCTGTACAGCCGAGTGCACCACGGGCTGGGGACAAGCAGTCAGTCTCATGCCCTTGCAGGTGGACTCTGAAATGGAGACACATCAGCAGTGCTTTCTCCTTTCCTTCTCTGCTCCCCTTACCCTCTTTTCAGTTCTTCAAYGTAATCTGCAAGTTCGCAAAGGCAAGAACAAAGTACAGAGTCCTTGCAGGCTTCGGGAGGCTCGAGGCTGGTCACTGAATGGAAAGGCAGCACTGCAGAGGCTGGTGGGTTTTGTCCTGGGACCTCCCAGGGGTCAGACCTGTTGTACTGGAAGGGCCCTGTTCCTCTTGGCACTTGCGTGACTTAGTCCTTGGGTGATGAAGCTCCATCCTCCAGAAAGCAAATAAGGTTTCTGCTGCCATTCTGGAAGGYTATTTCAGGACCTCACTGCACTGATATCTAGAAACCTTCCCAGGGTTTCCCACCCACCCAGGTTTAGTGGTGTCCAGTTTGTGTCTGCTCCTCCATGTGAGGACACTGGGCTGCACGGCCCTTGAGCCGCATGAAGCTGAGGGCCGTGGGGGACAGTCGAGTGGAAGCTGCGGTGYCTGGGTTTTGTGCCGGGTGCTGAGATGCCGTGTTCATGTTCCCAACCAGGGGTTGGGCCTGGCTGGAAATGCAATGCTGTTTGTCAGTGCTGGGAACTCGTGAAGTTCAGAAGTASTTACAGCTGAATTAATGGATGCCCAGAGGGCAAGATCCACAGTGTCTCTTAAATGATTTTTGAGATATTATGGAGACACTTYAACTCTCTTAGGCCTTCCCTAGGTGCCGAAGGTCTGCAGGCACCAGCAGCCCTTTGCTGGAAGCATTCTTCTGCCTAGATGTGCCACTCCTTTGCGTGGGTAAGGAGCACCCTGCGCCCACTCCTGGCTACCACTTCAGCAGCATGCTTTATCCGTCTTGTCCTTAATTCCTCTTCCTCCATCTGAGCCCAAACCAAACTCTTTCTTAGCCTTSAGTCAAGACCTGGCTCCCACCTGTAGCTATGGGTCATGGCTTGGTGTTTATGGTGGGTCTGTTGTTTATTAGCCTAATGAAATCGGGCGCCAGGTGAGGTCAGCATGCCYGAGTGCCTGTGAACCTGCACAAGCRCCCGGAGCCTTTCCTTGGCGGCAGGGGGGCTGATACTGCCCCATTTTGCAGGGTGCTGAGGGCTCTTGCTTTGGAGCCAGCAGGAGCTCGGGGCGATCAGACATATTGTGGTGGGCGTGAAGGACTCCATTCCCTTTCTGCAGCTGCCTCCAGGCTCCCGGCCGTGACTCAGCTCAGCAGAGCCCAGCTCCTCCTCGGTTCTGTGGCTGTGAGGGCCACCCTGACCCTCGCTGGGGCTGTGGCGGCCTGGCACTGGGTGACCGGGTGATGTTACATCTTGGGTGTTTGRTGTCACCTCCGCGCTGCGTTGAGAGCAGAGGTCGGGCTCGTCATGCTCGTCCCCCAGCGCCGTGGGCGTGCGGGCAGCACAAAATGGAGCAGGGCGGCGTGGGGGGGGGGGAGGCCGTACGGCTGCTCTCCACTAGATGGCAAGCTGAGACCAGCCCGCTCATTGCACTTGTGCCCCAGCGGGTCTAGGGCAGCCCCCCTGTGCCCCCAGGCGCTCTGCGGGGTGTCTGGGGCTGCCCTCGCCCACCCACCCCGGGGGGCTGGGGGTTTGGGGGAGCGATACGCCCCCCGGAGCGGGGCTGCCCATGCCTGTTGCACAGCTCCTGTGCTCAGCCGGAGCCATTTGTGCTGCACGGGGTGGGGAAAGCACTCACTTCCCAGTTTTGTCCCCAAAACCCATCACAGCCCAAAATTAGAGTCACTTCTCTCCTCTGTCTTCCTTCTCCTGCTGCCCCAAAACGAGCAACTGATAATTTTGGGGGCAGGCAGTGTTTAATCACGGTAAACTGAGGGGAGGTGAGTGCAGACCTTCAAAACTTATAAGGTCACTCAGCTTCTCCCTCCCTCCCTCCCCAGCTATGAGGGTCCTTCCCCTCTCCCTCCATGGTTTCCAGGCCTGCCGTGGGGCTGGGCACTTCTGCCGTGGGGCCGGGCATTTTCACGGTGACCACAGCCACCATCTCCTGTCACTCCTGGGCCAAGAGGGGGTCCTGGGGGCCCTTCCTAAGGTCCCCGCAGCAGATGCCAGGGTGCCCTGCTGTGGTGGGGCCCGCGCCCTCCTCGGAGCTGACGGCCGATGGCGGTGGGATGACGCCCACCAGCGCAGCGCGCCGGGAAACACCTCTGAAGCTCCCACCACCGAGGTCCTGGCCCCTCGGCCGCGCTCCCCGTCTGACAGCTGTTCGGCGGTGCTGGAGCTCCTTCGGCATCGCTGCTCTGGAAATGTAGTGTTGTGTTTCTGTAGCAAACCCYGGCGTAACAACAAAGCCCAGCCTTGCATTCCTGTCCAACACGCAGCACCCTCGCCTCCCGCCTCCTCCCTGGATATTGCTTCTGGGAATTCTTTCTGAAATTGTTTTTCATTTTCCTTGTCTAATTATACAAAATGGTGAGAGATTAATTTCCCAGTGGAAATGATGTCTTTTGAACTCAATCCAGTGCTTTCAACCTCGGCATTCCTGTCATTTTGGCTCATTCAAAAAATAAATTAACTTGAAGGACTTCAGTCCCAACACCCGTGCCGCCACGGGGGACGGTTGGGCACCAAGCGCACACCTTCCCAAGCTTCTCGTGTTGCGCTGGGACTCGCTGGAAGCTGCAGATCTGCTTTATCGTTTTAATTCATTTTATCTCTGGCTCCTCGGAGGACACTTTCTTGTTCTGTATTGGTTTTGGTACTGCACTCATTACCTCTGTAGCTAAGTGTTTCCAGCAGAGCTTGAAAAACCCTCTTTGRTGGAGACGGGGACCAGCGATTTGTGCTTAGGATGCAGTGTTCACAGCCGCTGCCGCGCCAGCATCAGGCAGCACTCGGGGACCAACCCGTTCGGTTGCTGATAATGTCAGCAGCGCTTTTCTCTGATGGCGCTGGCTGTAAATTGGTAGTCACTCAGAAAAGCGAATTATTAGAGACGGTAGAAAAATCTTTGCCCAGAACGTCTTTGGCTACAGATGGTGGTCTTTGGCTTTCTCTTTGCATGGGAGAGCCTGTGGGCGAGATGTCGGAGTGACCATCGCGTTTGCTCTTCTGGTGCTCTCAGGGGTTTGGTCYGTCTCTTCAGCTTGTTTCCTCATGGCCTTTTCCATGCTGGTCTTCTTACCCCCTCGATACCACAGATGTGTGTTTCTGTGAGCCTTTCAGAGAAAGATGGTTATTGGCGTATATTTTATCTTGCAGTTTTTTCATGGCCTTCGTCCTGCCTGGATTTGTTTGCTTATGGCAAATTCTTTCTTTCTGTTCTGTTTTCCATGACCTGGCTCACTCCAGTTGCTGCTTCTCCATCTCCCTGTCTCTCTCTCTTTGCTGAACAGAACATTTTTTCCTCACTCTGCCCCCTCTCAATCTCTAAGTTTCTATTGTTTGCTTTTTCTCTTTGTCTCTAATCTGCTCCCTGACCCAGACAACCTAGTGAACTGCCCCTGAACCAAAGCTGCAGTCTTGCCCGTGCTCTCGCATCGCCTGGGAGCATCTGAACTGCCTCCGAGAGCAGCACCTCTGTCTCGGTGGAGATACATCACGTGCAGCTGCAGTGATGGCGAGCCCCACAGCTGGCTTGGCACCAAAACCTGGCCCGGTGGAGCTCCTGCTTGGCTTTTTTGCATCCCACAATTCAAGATTTTTGCCCAAAAAAGTTCTTTGTTCTTTTTGGGGACAAGGTGGTAGAAGAGGATCCTCAGAGAATCAGCCTGAGCTTTCAGACTGAATGATAATTTGTCATGTTCCATGTTAGTTTTTGTATCACATGCTCTTACCGCTGTTCCCTTCTTCTCCCTCTCCTGTTTTGTAACCTATTTTAAGCCTATAATAGTAGTAACTTTACACTGAGTTTATAAGCTTTTATTTTGTTTCTAAAGCACTTAAGCCAGTGAGGTCCTAAGCCTTGACTTCAGGCTTTTATTTATGGTTCCAGCAAATGCTGCTTCAGTGGTTGATAGCTTACCCAGCCAGAATCGCTGCTGCTTCAGGCTGACAGTTTTTTGTCCTTTGCTTAAGTAGCTGTTCGGGTCATAAAGACAAAAATACTGAGAGAAGCATTCTAGATCATCTTAAAAAGAGAAGAGAGCCCTCTGGACTCTTTTTACACACCTAAAATTGCTATCCCACCGACTTTCGGAAAGTTTGTGACCTCTTCTCTTTTTTCTACCTCTATTGTTGGGGACATCCAGGAGYAGAGCAGTGGCTCCTGTCTCTGGTTTTCATCTCTTGTGCATGAATGCCTCGTCATTTCTTTAATGCATTCTTTGCTGTAGCCAGCTTTGCCACGGCACTCTTTGTTGTGGTCTGTGCTGCACAAATTGGCTACGAAAGTTGGGCTTTACTTGGAGACTCGGAGGGTTGGTCCCATGACACGAGTTGGGTTTCGCTTTCCCTTTGGGAGATGTTGGTTCTGCTGGGGAAGCGTTGGCAGCTCCCTGTCTCCTCTTGTATTATCTTGCTGCTGATACCCACTGAGGCAAACTTTCAGAGGAGCAAGGGCTGGGAATTTGAGTGTAGGTCTGGTCACAGACCCACGGGACGTCATACAACACACACCTTTTGTGCAGGGAACCCACCGACTCTGCTGCAGGACGTGGTTTTCTTTTGCTTTGGTTCAGGCCAGGAGGTGAGCGTGGTGGTGAGAGGTGATGTGAGTTTGCAGAGTCCCTGGGGAGAGATGGTTAATCGAACTTGAATTGCAGCGTGCTGGCGACGAGTGCAGCGTGCGTGCGAACAGGATAGATCAGCTGACATGTGGTAACTTGTCTGTAAGTCTGGGCCCGGACAGGCGAAACAGCTTAAGAAAAGGTTGCAGAGTGGTTGCATCAAGTGACTTCATTACACTGCTTTGGTGTGAACCTGGCTGTCCACCCTCCTGTGCTGGCAGCCTCTGTGGGGAGGCACAAAGCACTCGACTGGAATGAAAGACCAAATAGAGTATGTTCACTTGCCTTTTCTCTCTGCTCTTATATCACCTCTACTTAGAATTATTTGAGCAGACAATTCAAGGAACACGTAGAAATTCAGGGAATAGCTCCATGTTAGTAGAACAAACTTCTCTGCCAATTTGAATAGACTATTAGAGTATTTTTTCTACTCTAAATTAAAAATTAAAATGGTTCATTGTACAATCAGTTGCAAAACTAGCCTCTTTGTTTCCTCCTTTATTGGTCCTTACATTTCATTTTAAGCAATGATTTACTGTCCTGCTACAGTCCCACCATGGTCCCTGACCCAGGCTTTTTCCTTCTCTTAGCTGCGGCATCAGAAGAAAGCCTGCCCTTCGAAACTCCAGACATTTTAATAATCTTATTTCTGTGCTTCTGGTCTCTCTCCCGTGCCACCCTYGGTTTGCCGTTCCTGGCAGACCCCCTGCAGCGCCGTGCCCGTGCGGAGCCGGGGAGCTGGGCTGGGCTCTGGCAGGAGCAGGCAGGCTGCGGGCACGGCACTGCCAAGAAAGGCAGCTTCTGCGCCGGGCTCCGGCTGCAGCAGCGTGCAGGGTGGACGTGCCCCACGCCGTCTCTCAACCAGCGTTTGTTGGATGCCACGTGGTAGAAATGCTCCTCGCCAACGCTGTGCATGCTCATGGGGTGAGTAGTTTCCCAGGGAGGTTATTAGCATTGTGGAATTTCAGGTCACGTCTGGAAAGGGGTAAACGTCCTGCTGCAGTTTTGGAGAGGGGCACTGAGACAGTTTAAGTCTCCACCAGGACGGCTCCCAGCACCAGGGAGGAGAAGGGGCACTGCGAGCCCTGCGCTACACCCCAGGTCCGCTCCAGGAAACCACCTCTGCAGCCGCCCAGGGCTCGCGGAGGTCTCCCTGGGTGCGGAGGGCAGGCTTGGCGAGGGTGGGATCGTGGTCCCCTTTCTGCTGACTTTCCCAGAGCCTGGGGGTCCCCGCGATGGGCTGCGCTGCTGGCACACCTGCCCCGACAGTAGATCCAGTGTCCCTCACGAGCAGCTGTGCAAACCAAGGATTAAAAGTGGTCTCGCCTCAAAGATGTTACAGTCTTGGCATTAAACCACCAGCCATTGTTCAGAACAACTGGGCAGTGTAAAACCTCTTTTCACAGAGGAGGAACATGAGGCATGTCTGTGTTACAGTTATTTTAAAAATAAAGATGACACTGTCATTTAAAATTAGGTTGGTTTTGATGTGTTCAGACTCCTTGTTCGTCAGTAGATGTTGAAAGGAGGAAGGGCGTGTGTGCTTGCGGGAGAGAGGGAGAGCGAGAAGCTGGCCGGACTCCAGGCAGATAGCTGGCGGAGGAGGATGTGCAAGTTGTTGCTCAGGCATCCTAGAAAACTTACGGGAAGCTGTTAAGCTAGTAGAAGTTTTCACTTTTAATCAGTCACTCGGGTGATCTGAACATATCTGCTCCGCTGGACTCGCTTAAAAATGCTGCTCTGTGAAACTTTAAGCGCTTTAGTTATTCCAAAAATGTATTTTTCTAAACCAGTTGACCTTTAGTTACATTATTCTAGAGACTGCTGTATATCTAACATGCTTCGTTCGCCGTCGCTTCCGCCTACCCCCTTTATTTTTTTCCCCCAAACTGTCTGCTGCTTGATTTCCTTTTGACATTTAGGCACGGTAGGTTGGTAGTTTGACCCAGGTAATTCTTTCCTTCGGTTGACCCAGGCGGTTCCTTCCCCGGGCGGCGAGCGCGGCGGGTTATGTAACTGCGCGGAGCTGAGCAGCCCAGATGGCTGGCGGGTGGCCCGGCCGGCTTCGGCCTTGGAGGCTCTTGGGAACGCCTGCACTTGTAATAAAACGTGGGCTTGTTTTTAATTAGAACCATCGTTTAGTTCAGCTGGGAGAGGCGGAAGAGCGAGACCCTTGTAGAGGATTCAAGCCCCCAGATGCTTCGCTTTGATAGATTCCCCCCCACCTTTTAATCAGGCTCAGGCATCGGTGTAAGTTCTGGGCTGAAATCTATGTTGGAAGGAAGGAGGGGGAGAGAGAAAGAGGGAAGCGAGGTGGGGGGGTGGCGGCTCCGACTGCAATGCGTTAGTTCAGCGCTGAACAGTAGGTTGGGGGGGGAAGGAAGGAAGGAAGGAAGGAGCTGCCAGGGACCCTGGGCCACCCTCTTCCAAACGAACAGCCCTCGTTTGAATGACATAAACCAGCATTTCACAGCAGGTTTCTGCTGCCCTGCCAGGTCTTTCAGTTGGAAAGCAAGGCGTATTTTTTCCTCCCCTCCCCCTGCAGGGATGTGGGCTGGGAAAGATCTTGCTCCTATCTATATTGTTCTGGCTCAGAGAGCAAGGAAGGTTATTTCTAGCCACAACAGTGTAGTCTAGCTCTGAAAATCCTGCTTGTAGCATGAAAACCTGGCTCTCGGACAAAAATAGAACAGGGTTGATAAGGCAGAGCCAGAAACAAGGGCTGATTTCATCAAGGTTGCCAGGTGTCCTGCTTTTAACAAGGAAATATGCTTTTTTGTACCTGAGCCTTCCTGCTCTGTGCTTTGCTGGCATCCTGCTACTGGACTGTGTCCCAACGTAGCAGCTCTGCAGTGGTGTGCCAAGCTTGCTTGGGCGTCAGGTGCAGAGGATCCTGCCCGGCGTGGTATGGACCTGTGCCAATCTTGCTCTTTTCTTCTTCTCTTTCTTCCTTCTCTCCTTCCTTCCTCTTTCCCCCTTCCCTGTTGCTGCAGGGGACAGGGTATATGGTGTCCTCCCCTCCCCAGCCATGCCCACCCCATCTCATGAAGGGAGCCCCAGGTGCCCGGAGGCTCTGGCCCAGCTCTGGGCATTCCTGTGCACACCGCGGGAGATGGCTCTGTGGAGACGGGGCTGAGTAGCGCGGTGGGAACCTGCAGCCAAGCGAATAGTCCCTGCCTTTCAGGGGTGTTGCACCTAATCGTGTACAGCTCTGGGCATCCGTAGTCGGGTTTTGGGTATGACAGCAGGGTTGGAGAGGTGCTCTCTGTCTCCAAGGGCCAGAGCTGGCTCAGGGTGTGCTTCCACACACAGTTCGATCCATGTCTGGGCAGCTCTGGGAAGTGGGGAGCCTCTTCATCCTTGACTGTTCATTCTCTGTTTCTCTGGTGCTGGACCAAATGTTTGCGTGCCCAGGCTGTGAACCTGGTCTGGCTGCAGACTCTCAGGTAATAATAATACTAATAACTGGCTTGCTGGGTTAATTTTCAGCTGGATCAGACTCCCTGTGCAGCTGTGTAGGTGCTACCGCTGTCTTTGCTAGCAGCAGTGGGAGAGCGTGGCTGTGGGCATGCGGAGGGCGAGATGGTTCCCTTCAGCTGCAGGATAGAATCATAGAATCATTAAGGTTGGAAAGGACMTCTAAGATCATCAAGTCCAACCGTTGACCCAACACCACCATGCCCACTAAACCATGTCCCRAAGCACCACATCTACACATTTTTTGAACGCCTCCAGGAATGGTGACACCACCACTTCCCTGGGCAGCCTGTTCCATTGCTTGACAATCCTTTCGGTGAAGAAATTTTTCCTAATATCCAATCTAAACCTCCCTTGGCGCAACTTGAGGCCATTTCCTCTTGTCCTATTGCTAGTTACTTGGGAAAAGAGACCGACCCCCACCTCGCTACAGCCTCCTTTCAGGTAGCTGTAGAGAGCGATAAGGTCTCCCCTCAGCCTCCTCTTCTCCAGGCTAAACAACCCCAGGTGCCTCAGCCACTCCTCATAAGACTTGTTCTCCAGACCCTTCACCAGCCCTGTTGCCCTTCTCTGGACACGCTCCAGCACCTCAATGTCCTTCTTGTAGTGAGGGGCCCAAAACTGAACACAGGATTCGAGGTGCGGCCTCACCAGTGCCGAGTACAGGGGCACGATCACCTCCCTGCTCCTGCTGGCCACACTAYTCCTGATACAGGCCAGGGTGTTAGATACAGGSTGGTGTTAGATAAACTGAAGCCACCTGCGAAACCACAGTGTCGTGCTGCTGCCCACGGGGCTGAGCAGGGCCACCACGACCTCCCGTGGACACGCAGGCACGAGGACGCGGGGCATTCGGCGTGCTTTGCGGCTCTGGTGCCTGCCGGTGTACCTGCCTGCTTGTACGAGGGCAAGTGAAACAGCATGTCAGGAGCATCACTGTGACAGCAAGAGCAGCAAAACGATGCACAAAGTGTTCCTGGCAAGGGAAACACTTGCCTGGGGAGTGCCATTTTTTCAGAGCATCTTCTGTGGCTCCCTGGCACAAGCTGCCGTCCGTCTACAGGGCATTGCCTTCTCCCCTCTTTCCTCCTGTGGCATGGGAAAGCAAAGTAGAGGAGCCAGCTTCTCCGACGTCGCTCCCGAGGGAAAGGTSCTCATGGTCTGTGTGACCAAGTGAGGGGGAGGTAGGGAGGCCTGTAGGCTGCCTGTCTTCATGAAGGCCAGTTTTGGCAATAACATGGAAAAGACAGAAATGCAGTAATAGCCACATGAAAAGAAAAGTGAGCGCTAACATGCCTGGCCAGAAGAAATGGATAATCCACAGGTTGGCCTTTCTCAGAGTCCCTGAAGGTGCTTGCATCCGACGGCAGTTTGAGGAAGTGAGGAGGTAGCTCCTTATACTCTTCGCAGTCAGAGAAAATGTGCCACCCATCTACGCTATTTTTTCACTTTCTTTTTCTCTTGAGTTGCTGTGGAAATAATAGAGTATTTGGCGGTAAAAACAGTAGAAACAAAATAATGCCTTATTATCTTTTAAACTGAATGTGCTCAATAATTCACTGAAGTTTTGCTCTCGTGAAATCACTTTGAGTTACCCAAGATCTCCATGCAAAACCTGTTTGTTGTCATTTACAGTGCCTTCACTACAGTTCATCAGAGGRGATTTTTGTGTGCTGCCAAAGCTATAACTGAATGCAAGAGTTAGTCTTCTCTGGCTTTCTCCTAAGAGCACCTGAGCACTGCGCAACGTCATCCCAAAGGGATTTTTGTCCAGGCGTTGCAGAATAATTTTCATAAACCTTTTCCTTAACGGTTGCTGCTTCTCAAGCTTCTAACTCCTTGTGTAGGTTTGGAAGCAAATTCTCCAGGACCGATCTTGATATGTTTCAGTTTCCGTTGTGCTCTGAAGGGGATGAGGACTTTAGGATCTTGACTGCGGGGAATCGATCCAGGTGCATTGTTGGTGTCCAAATGAGAAAGACAYTAAGAGAAAAGACTTGTTCCATGGGATCTTCTGTTGAACCTCTCATGTAGGGGGTAGGAAAAGGGACGTGTAAGAGTCCCAGCGTGCGGTTCCCGCTGCTGGGCTGAGCGAGCCCTCATGCAGCGGCTGCTTTGCAGCTTCAGGGTGCTGCAGACACCACCTTGCCTAGCACCATCTGAGTCAATCTGAGTGGCTGGACTCCAGTCTGCATGCTGTTTTTCACCCCATTTTCCCTTTTTCTTTATTAAAAGGTTGCAAAACRCCTATGTAAAATGTCTGTGCTCCTSCTGCCCATGTCTTCACAACCTGTCCTTGGGTGGCTGGCAAGCCAGTTGGACTACCAATTCTGAGGGAATATAATGATTTCTATTTATACTCTTTTGGCTTGTGCATCTTCTGAGCTGAAAGTTGAAAAACTCGTTCGTGGTTGTTTTGAGGATTTCTGAATATGAATCACAAGGAAATTGCATAACACTGCAGCATTTCCTCCTATTGCTCAGGGCTTTACAAACACTGCTCCTCCAGGGAGACCGAGGAAATCTGGCAGGACTGGCCCATTTTGACAGTAGTTTTAGTCTAAATGGAAAGTCTGGGTTGAAGGGTAGGTCCCAGCATTAGTAAAAGGAGCGTAAGGTGGAATCTTCCATGCCAGGGCATGGACTAGGTGATTGAAATGKTGGGTTCCTTCTCAAATGAAGATCCCTCTGTCTGTGACTGCAAAACAGGACTGCTGGCCCTGTTGGTGGTTAAGGCTTTCTATAAATCACTGCCACCTCCCACCTCTGAGAASCTAGGCAATTCTTTCCTCTAGATTTGGGCAGAATTTTGTGCYGATATTGGAACCTGACAGATTTTGGGAACTGTGCTGAACACCGTGCAACCTCCAAGGGATACAGCTTAGCTTGGGCCATTTTGAATTTTAAATTAAAAACTGATTTAYAGGTGAAATGTAGTGTATTCATATAAAGGATGTGTGCACACATGCAAATGCYGTATGAAAGCACAGTTTATTTATTGTGGAGGTTAATAAACATCATGGCCAGTGTGAACTCTGGAATGAGGAAATCAACATAAAATTACTCAACATCATCTTTTCTTCGTTCCTCTTCCAAACCCTCAGCTCCTCCTTTTCCTTTTCTTTTCCCACAATCCAGTTTCATCCCAAACAACCCACATACCTGTTTGCCCTTTGCGTGCTTATGTGTGCAGTTCATTTAGGATCAGGTTGGAAAAATGATGGATTGGATTCTTCTTGGCTTATCTGTGTGCAAGCAGAAGATGGCATCAGGCCATGAATGGTGGCTGTAGAAGTATTTCAGGCTACCGATGGTGGCTATTGGAAGATTTTTGATTATGAAAATCCACAGCTTATGTTATTTTATTACCCGCAGCTCCAATGGAGGTATTTATATGTGGTAATGACAGATTTGAAGTTTGAGGGGAGACTGGAGTGGGTACAGCGGTCTGCATTACTTCTGCCCATAGTTTGGTCCATGTGATGTTGGAGACATGAATTGAGGAGAAAGCAATCAGCTGTGGSTGCGGGTAGGATGTAAAGCGAGTTAGTCTCCGGCTTGTCCCACCCGTAGCGAGGGAGCAGGGTGGCTTGGCGTTGTTTCCTGGGCTGTCTGTTTTAGCCCTTGAACATCGCAGGCCTCTTAATGGTCCGTATAAAACTGTTTCCTCTGCAAAACGTGATGTATATTTGCTGAAATATTTCACCAGGAAGAATTAATTTGTTCTTTGAGAAATTGTCTTAAATCTTGAGTCAATAATTGAGCATAGTACAGGTGTTCGGGGGGGGGGAGGATTTTAACTTTGCAGGAAAATTTCAAAATCATAAAGGAGACACAGCCGTGGTCACCATGCTGGCTGCATCTGCAGACCGGTGCTTCTGCCCAAGGACCGTGGGCAGCGGTGGGCTCAGGCTGCCGGGTGGACCTGGRACAACAGGGGTGGCTTCACAGCTTCTACTGGAAGAGCAGCTCCGTAYAGAGAGCTTCAAAGATCTTTGTTGAGTGACCAGATCCAGGGATGGAGCAACCCAGTAGCTATGGGGGTTACTGGAGGTCCCCCCAGACGCACTGAGTTTTTCTATGTGCTGAGCTCTTCTGTTCTGGACGGGGTTGCAGAGCTTGTTCACCAGAATCAGGCAGCTCAGAGAGCACGCTGCGCATGGGGAGTGCTGGGGAGTGTAGGGCCTCCATTGCCTCCATCCCTTGGCAGAAGTGATTGGATTTATAATTTTCTGYGGTGCTGTAAAGACGAACTGACAGTGTAACAGTGTGGTGGAGTTACAAGGAGGATGGTGCAGCGGATACATGCCCCTGTCTGAACAGTCTGTAACTTTTATTTTTGTCAGTAATCAATGGAGACTTGGGTATAATGAATAGTAAGAACCTCTTTAAAATTCAGCACCCTTTCRCAGGGAAGAAGGTTGGTCCATCAACTGACTTGTATGTGAAGCTTAATCTTAAAATAAATCCTTGTGCTTTAAGCCCTGCATATTTTCAAGGCTACTTTGGAAAGAGTGGAATATTAATATCCATAAAGCCAAGCTGGCAGCAATGACCTTTGCCGTGCCAAGACCCCGAGGGGTCTCTGCGGGCTGGGCCAGCCCGGTCTGGCTGCGCTAAGGGCACGTTTTTGACAGCGGGGCAGATGATGGCCCTTAGGGCRCTGGGTGAGCTTTGCTCTTGGACCTCTTACACAGCAGACCTTTCTTCAAACTGGGCAACTTTCTTTTATCCTAAAAAATCTCTCTCTTCAAAAGGCTTGAGGCAGTATAGGAAAAGGATTTATTTTTAAAAGTAATGTTTTTCTTGGAACAGGAAATGATATTACAGAATTGGGGCTTGGTTAAAACCTTGATGTTATAGAGTGGTGTTAATGGATTAACACACTGACAATGGATAAAAGGTTTGTCCTTAATAAAATGGATGTAGGATGACAGTATCTCCTTGTTTTATGGTTGCATAGTTGACCTCTGCGTGAAATTTCCTTTTCACTGTGTGCATACTTCGCAGTTAATGGCATAAGCGTATTGTGTTTCCTTGTCTGTGCTTTTCCCTTTTTTTTAAAGAACAGTCTCTGATGATTAACAACCTCTCTATTGTTTCATGTAACCAAACTGGAAGAGCAAATATGCAGGCAGACGCATTTTTCCCTGTGGCTGATGTGCTGTGCACCGTAACTTGAGCTGCATGACTGGTCCTTTCGGCCTGGGCAGTGGAGGAAACCACTGGGAGAAGGACAGCGGAGAGCGAAACTGTGCCAGAAAGCATGTCAGGTGGCAGAGCAAGTGGCTGAAAGCTGGGTTGAGCCAGGAGAACTGGAAAATATTTTGGTGTCCCAAGCACAGGAGCTGGTGTGCGCTCTGCAAGGGCAGTGGCCGGGCTGGGACCGCAGCCCTGGGCGAAGCAGGGTGCCGACTGCGTGGACCCCTTGAGTAGTAAGCTGGCTGAAACTGGAAAGCAAGGCTGTAAGAGTCAAGTCACCCTTTTATTGTATATAGTGTTAACCTATATGTCTGGGGTGAGCCAGGGTGGAGCTTAGGGCTTGAGGTCTGTGTGGGATCCTGAGGAAGGGCCGTGCTTCTGCAAGCCTTGAATAAGTGTTACCTCAAGCTGTCTCCCTGGTCCCTTCAATGAGTCCTCAACACTGGTACTGAAGTTGGAGGGAAGAACTTCTTTAGGGAAAGTTGACTTCATGGGCAGGGCTGCCCGGCAGCACCACTGGCGGAGGAGCCCGCTGTTGGTTTCCTTCCCTCTTTTCACTTATTTTATTTTCTTGATATAAACACTGTTCCTGGAGGAAAACTCACTTGCTGACTACAGCTGGTTTTACTGCTGAATCATCCCCCAGCTTCCAGATGTGGGATGATAGATTTTCTCCTGCAAACAAAAATCTCTACTTTGTCTTGCGTTGCATAGCTAGGTGCTGTGGGAGGGGGAGAGAGAAGGTGCTCCYTGGGAAATGTTCCAGGAAGAGTGGGAATTAGTGTTGAGGGGTCAGTCTCTGCCCAAACCCGCAGTTTTGAGCTACACCGTTAGATTTGTGCTTCCCTGAACGTGTCCTGGCTGGCAGAGCTGGTGCAAGCTGTCCTGCCGCCCTCCGGCTGGTGCCAGCACAGCTGGCTGTGGCTTTGCGGTGGATGGCATCGAGGGACAGGTCTCCCTCCGTTAAAGATAAACCTGCAGGAGACAAATGAACAGGTTCATTTCCTTCTTTAACGCTGACTAAGTTCCCTCGGTCAGCTCACCGCCCCGACTGGCGGCCCGTCGGCGTGCAGGGCGAGAGCTCCTCGCCTCCGCTTTGCCACCGCAGGGGTGTCCGTGGGGCTGCAGCTTCGGCGGCTCTCCGCAAGGCCGGCACCGCGGCCGATAGGCAGGASAGCACAGGAATAGGCGCCGTTTTGGTGACCTCCGAGGAAGGCCTAACGGTGACACACAGCCTTTTTGTGGGGGTTTTGTGGTACGGGCAATGGGGATATTGGACTGGTGTTGGGGCACCCGGGGTGAGTGGGGTGGCGAGGTCTGCTGTGGTCAGCAGTGTGCGTGCCCGGCTGCCGCTGGCACTGGTCCTTTGAGGACATTATACTGTCAGCTTTCCGGCCTCGTGCTTCTGCTGGAGCTCTTGGGGGAAATCCCGACAGCAGGGACCCCGCTGGAAGCACACAGACCCTCGGACCCAAAGGCAGCTTCTGAATCTCTGTCCTCGGTGTTAATATCATTAACTGGGAGCCTGCGGTGGGAAAGGTCGAGAAACGCTTGCCTGCCTGATTGCAGATCAGAGCCTCTCCTCCTCCCCGCTCCCCTCGGATGTGTCGGCCGTTGCTGCCTTGTGTGTTGCTATCAACATCGCCTTTGGAAACTTCCCTTCCCCACTTGCTATTTCTGGAGGTAGCATGTGATTAAATCAGTTCCCCGTGCTTCGCTCCCGGTGGAAGGGGGCTCCCAGCTTTGTTCCCAGCAGAGGAAGGGTGTGCACGCCGCCGGCTTTGTTTAACAGCCTACACAGGCCTTTTTTCCTGTTTGAATGGATGCTGCCACGCTCGGCTCCAGCTTGTGATGCTGATGGAGCGCCGGGGTGTGTGTGTTTCTGCTGGGGCTCTGGGTTGGTGAAGGATTACTTTAAAACATTTCRCTCTGTTGAGGTAGAGAAATATAACCTGTCTGAAGGCTGGTCTTCTGACAGCCACAGTTTTCATTATGCTAGGCTTTTAAATTGTCCTCAAACTGTGATTAAAACCTTCTGCCATKGTTTTTCCCCTTTTTATTGTATCCACTGAAACACTACTTTAATCTAAAGTAGCCAAGCTGTAGTAGTGATTGGGACAGGAGGAGGAGCACTGGTATTTGAAGACAGGAGAGTTTTGGGATGAAGCCACAGCGTTGGCTCGGCAGGTGGCTCTGTCGTGGGCAGTGCTGGGTGCATTGCCTCATCCTTCTGCATTTCAGGTCCTCTCTGAATTAATGACATTTCTTTTCCTCTCTTACTCTTTGCCTGACTCGTTCATTCAGGCTGTAAGTACTTSTGAGTGAGGGTGGCTTCCTATTCCTTGCCTGAGTTGCACCTACCAGGTGTTACTGTAATGCCCGAAAGATGTAAAGGGAATYGTCTGCTTTCCTCTAAGTTTATATCCTTTATGTGCATCTTTGAGAAGAGCATAGAGGAGARGAATGCCCACCTTTGTTTTGTTTAAAAGCCCCTTTAGTTTCTGTTTTTACCTAGTCCATCCCATTTGCATTCTCTTGTTTTAAGGACTGTCCTAGTTGTTATTTTGATACAGCTCCAAAGCTGTGGCAAACTGATGTTTTGAATGTAGAAGGCTGTGGYGGTCTTTGGGGACCGTGGTGCTGCGGGAGGTCGAGACGGGTCCTCCTGACAGCTGTCACCAGTCGGGGTGACACGAGACGTGGCAGCGGTCCCTTCCCAGGTGGAGCCAGGGTCTTCATAAGACTTTCTTCTTGTGTTTTCCAGGTCTACAACTCGAACAAGGACAACCAAAGCGAAGGCAGTAAGTATTTCTTTTGGAGCCAGACCCCTGAGAAGGTGGCTGTGCTGTGTGGTGTGCAGACGTTGGCGGGTCAGCAGGAGAGGCTGAGCTGCCGGCGGTGGGGACACTGGGCTGTCCTCTGCTCCCCTGGGCCAGGGGTGTGGGGCGATGGGGCTCGGCGTGGGGACCGCAGGGTGGCCCCAGGGAGGAGCTGGCTCYGGTGCCTAGCAGGGAACTGGTGCAGAAACTTGGTGGTGGGACTTGGAGCCATGGAGGGCAGYGCTGAGCTGTTCCCTTGGCACTTTGGGGTGCATCCCCCCCTGCCCGCCCCGCACCCTGGTGTCCCCGGGCCGCAGCGCGGTGCAGGGGGTGCTGGCCTGCCTCGGGACCAGCTCCTTTCGCTTATCAGAGCCAACGAGTGCAGGTGGCAGCTTGGACCAACCAGCTCTCCTTTCTGAACCAGAATGTGGAGGATGAACATGCCTTTTCCAAGGGGGAACTGGAGCAAAAATATAAAGAGTAGGGAGGTCCCGTCTAGTCAGGATTGTCAACAAGAGCCCCTAAAAAAAAAAAAAAAGTTGTTTTTATTGTAGCTCGGGCAATCAAAGACTTGAGTCAAGAAAGCACTTGTTTTTCTTTCTAGAGGAGCAGTTGTACCTGCTCCTGGCTCTTATGTCCTGTGTTTCAAAACCTTAATTGAGCCATTTCCCAGTAAGTTTGAATTGCCATAATTGCAATTCTCAAAACTCTGATCCCTTCCCTCCTTCCCCCAAAGTCATCGGTCATGCGGGAGCCCAGCCTGGGTTGATGGTTAGTAAATAGTTCATTTTTATGCTGCCTCAGACAAGGCATTTTCATCTTGAGTAGAAGCATTTTTCTCATAATAATAGGTATAATTTGCAGATAATGTTCCTCGCATCCATTTTCAGCCCTTGCACAAAACAGTTTCTTCCTCCTCTCTGTTCTCTCCCATGTGGCTTCTCCCTTCCCTGTTGGTCCTCCATGTTGTCAGCTGCACATCCATCTCATCCCGTATGTATTCCTCTTGGCTTTATACGACCCAGATGATCCTCACGCTCGTGAAGGACAGTATGGCTAATGCCCCAGCTGGATAYGAAGTCCGCGTAGAACAACTCCATCTTTTCTCCATTTTACAGAGGGGCAAAATGGGTTCTTTGAGGCACAGACAACAGGACTTGCTCAACTCTGTCCTAGCCTGGCCATGAACTGTCACTGCTCTGTGTTCCCTGCACACAACCTCTGGCTCTGCCAGGACAGTACATGGTGATTTGGCTCAAGAAACGTGTTAAAATAACCATTTTTTAAACTTTGTTGAGGGGTGATGCAAAAGCAGGGAAACCATTAGGGATGGGGGTGGGAGGAAGGATTGGTGAAGCGATTGGTGAAGTAATTACCGCTTCTGAAAGAAGTGCTTGCCAAACCGTGACCTTCCCATCTTACGTGCTGTCAAGCCAGAAATCCTCCTGGGACTGTGACTTATGCTGGAGTCGTCCTGCAAAGTAATGGTGGCTCTTTTAGAGATGGTAAGAGCTTGAGTCAAGTGTGTCCATGACTTTCCCAGGGTTATTTGTATTGTCTAATCCAGGTCTTCAGCTGCCAAGCTTGCAACAGATCCCAGGTCGGGGCTCCTAAATGCCTCTTTAGGGTTTCCTTGGGTAAGGGCTGTCTGGGTGATGGTGTTCCACTTGGGCTCTTCACTGCCAGACTGTTTTTGCCCCCTGAGCCCAGGCTCCTGCCCGTGGTTAGTTGCGCACAGCCTCATCGAGGGCCCGCGTTAGCAGAGATGTGGAGCTGCAGGCAGCGTGGAGCTGCCTGCTGTGGCTGCTGCTGGCATATAAATAGATTATTTTCCTGGGCTTAATCTGAGACGGGTGTATGTGTTGGAGGGGAATGTCTCACGCCGTCAGGCGCTGAGCTGACGGGGTGATGCTCGGCCGGGAGGGTGGGCTGTGGCCCCGCGGCGCAGCCCGGCAGGACGCGCTGCCCCCGTGCCCGCTGCCCGGAACGGGCTGAGCGGTTCTGCTGACCGCTGCTGCTCTTCGGCCACGGCAGGTGGGTGCATTGCCGTGCCAGCCGCCAGACAGATCCCTAGCTGGATGCCCGTGTGGGGTGTGCTGGAGGCTGGTGGCTTTGGGGAGAAAGCCGGTTTGTCCCCAGGCTGGCGGCAGCTCCCACGGTTGCCTCCTGTGTCGGTTCCCAGCCCGGTCCTGGGCTGCCTGTGCTGCTTTGGAAAGTTGTTTGTTTGTAGTGCTGGTAGCGACTGCAGCCCACGCTTTGGTCATGCTTCTCCGAAGCAGCTCAGCGTTTGGCAAAGCTTTAGCGAAGTCTCTTAGCGAGACTTTGACGAAGACACCAAATGCCAAGTTTTTCTCTGCGTGTCGTCACCAGACGAGTACGAAGCTGGGGTTTAATCAGCCGAGGAGGCTTTGGCAAACTTTCTTATCTTTTAGTACCTCTTCCATTTTGATGGTCCGTCTTAAAAATGAGAACAATCCTCCTTGTCTGTTCTCTAGACCCTCCTCCCCCCAGTTTGGGGAGTGGTTGGGACCCTCGGCTGAAGGCTGCTTACGTAGCAGCGCTCCTGAACCGTCTGGCGGCAATTATTTTCACATACGCCCCTGACTGGGGCTGCCGCTGGTATGTTCAGACATCTGACTCTGCTTTAGCCCTCATTAAAACCATGTCTGTAGTGGATTGCTTGCCTCACCAGCTACACTTAAAATTGATTCGGAGACTGGCTTTTTGCCACGCAGCCCTTGATACAGGAGCTTCCTATAGGGAGTCGAAGTGAGTGCGGTGATTGAGTGGAGTCCGGATGCAATTCCTGACCCTGAAAAGCCATATACCTCTGCTTCCTGCCCGTGCTTAGGTTGGGCTGGGAGAGACTCGCAGTGCTATAGTGAGGTCTGCTTTTTGGCCGCTATCTTATTTTACAGAGCTTTTGGGTTTTACATCCTGCTGTGTGGCCAGATGGCCATYGGCCTACAGGGTGATTTATCTTAATCTTCTTTGGGAGCTGGGAGAAAGCAGTGCCGAGCGGTGGGGGTGAGCGGGTGTCAGTGAACTCCTAGAGTCAGATGCATTTAGATGCACTAGTTCGCAAACCAGGAGGACTTGCCCTGCTCYGTGGAAACAAATCCTCCAGGCCACTTGTGCTTATTGCATGGAGAAGCACAGAAGAACTCCTTTCCCTTCCCTTCTCCACCATTTCCCTCTCCTTTTTCCCTATTGACTTGGTTCTCTATTAGTTCAGGACCGCATCAAAAGCTGTCTYTATTTTCATAAACTCTTCACAGACCTTGAGTCCCTTGACTGCCCCGTCTGCCGGTGGGCTTGTCTGGGTGGCCYGGCCCTCCCCAGCAATCTTCATTTCCCAATCGTGGCAGCTCACTGGTAGTTTGAGACTTGAAGTAAGGCTTGAAAACTCATTTCTCTCTGGTGTCTGCTTCTTGGTTTCTCCCTTTCTCTGTGGCTCTTAATTCCATAAAGTCTTCAAAAGAGTTCGTAACAATAATAATCATGGCRCTTCATTACATGGTGCAGAAACATGTGGTGGGGTATGCAGAAGATCTTGCTTTGACCTTGCAGTGCCATGACCAATACACACACAGCTGGAGTCAGCCAGGTTGCCTGAGGCTGAACAGAGCTGATTCAGTCTTCTTGCCCCCTTACCGATGCTCTGATATGCCATATCAGCATAAAATGAAGGAATTAATGGATTAAATAGAAATAATCTGCTAGGCGAAAATAGAACAGGATGAGACCAGCTCAGTAGCACTAGAAATATGATGCTACATGAAGGTCAGATAAGTATGTGTGTGGGTGCAACAGCTGTAATACAAGCGATGTGTATCACCTTTGCTGATGTAAAATATTTCTCTGCTGGATTACAGTATAATACTGMATCTTAGTTGTGCATTGAAGTGCTGCTCTTGTATGAAGAGCCTGGGACATGTATCTTGSCCTGGAGCTGTGTTTCACATCTTTCCCCTGGGGAATGAGAGCCTCAAGGGAGGGGGAATAGCAGGAGGCAGGGCTGTAGGCTTTGCACCTGCAGCAGGTTTGAGTGCATGCACAGAGGAAAATACCGCCTCTGATAATAACAGAGTTTKTAAATCCACTCCTTGTTTTGACTGAGAGGCCACTTATAATAGATGGGRTGGGGATTAGGGATACCTGTTGTGAATAGCGGAGACGCGTATTGGCCATGCTTTTCTGTGGCAGCCCCGAGAGTTTGCTCTTCCCCGCTGCCTTCCCTCTCTCCTTTCCTGCCCCAGCTGATGCAGGAGGCAGCTCCACATGGTTTAAATCCATCTGAGCATGGGCTGTGGGTCCTGTCCCTCCCGAACAGGCGTTCCTGCCTCCGCCTTGCTGTAGCAGCAGGTCTCATTGAGGTCAGCGGCTGAAGACTTGGGTTTGGTGGGGGTTTTTGATAGAGCAGGTTTTTTTATTTTTCTTTTTTCTTTTTTTTTTCTTTCTTTGTTAATCATCTTGGTGAACCCTGTCACTGCACTAGTCCTGCAGTCAGGGCATGGAGGGGAGCGGGAACGAGCATGGGGCCGTAACAGTCCAGCTCCGGTCTTGCCGGAGCTGCTGGGACCGCAGACCCTGCATTTCCTATGGGCACACTCATACAGCATTGCTTTTCCAGCCCCAAAAGGTTGCCCCTTCCTTTCTCCCTGCTTCCTGACCTGCAGCCACTATCAAACAGAAGCTAAGTGGGGTCTAAGCTGCTGAACCAAAGCTCAGGGCTGTGTATTGCTGTGCTGCTGGGGAGAATGGAGCAAGTGTAAGGACCAGAACAGCAATAGATACAAATCCGACTTTGATCTGTGCTGTTGCTGAACTGAATCGTTGGGTGAAAGAAGCAGCTTCTCTTTATCTCATTCAGTGAGAGGGGAAATCAAGCTTTTACAATGCTCATTAAAAGTTAAATTTAAGGATGATTAAAGGCACTTTGGATATTTAATCAGATATTATTTCTGGCTGTAACTACTGCAAATAAATCCCCAACCTTTTCTGATCCAGAGCTCAGCAACGAGTGGAAGAGCTTATTCATTTACTTGGGAGGATTATGCTTGGTCACTTCCATCCGGAAGGACTGCTCCTGCTCCTTACCTCTGCTATTGCCGAGCGCTGCGGAAAGGTGCGGTCCCAGCCTCTTGCTCAGCGGTGGAGTGGTGGGCTCTGCGGGGGGAGGGCACGCGTTCGTAGGTGTCTTCTGCTCAAGTTCAAACGTGCAAGGGACTGAGGAAAGCTGCTGGTTTATGGWATGGGTTGGCACTTAAAGTGAGTGGCAGAGAGCCTGAAATGGTGATCTGTGTTGGCTGGACAACACTGGGCAGGGATACCGAAAGATCAGGGTTAGAGCCAATACTAAGTACCAATAAGGCCTGCTGAACCAGGTTTGCCTGTACAAAAAGGTTCCTACACAGTGGTTTCTTGCTTCTCAGGTACCCTTGTGCTTGTGTTTATCAGTGATCGGCGGTGTGGTAGGCTGTGCCCCACTGATKGATGGCACCTTGTTTTTATGCTGCATCTGTGCTTGGAGAGTGGTTGGGAGTGGTGCTGGAGAGCCCTCCGGGTGCCTAGCAAAGGGCCCTGGAGCTTCTGGTTATTYGCACATCCTATGGCACAGGCATCCTGCAACTTGTGTGCTTATGTTGGCTCAGCACTTTGGTATGCTTGCCCAGAAAAATATAATAAAGCTGTTTTACTGTTTCACTGTTTCAGGTTCTTGTGCCATTCATCACATGAGAAACACCACCAGCAGAGAACTTAAAACAAGTGATTAGTAAGGGACTGCACCATGCAAGCCATAGGCAGCCAGTGAGTTGGCAGCTTATCATGCACCAGCAGTGAATCTGTGTTTAAATAAATGATGTGAACAGAGGGAATGCAAAGGAGCGAAATTGCATGTGCCTTGCTGTGAGGACACTGCCAGCCCTGGGTTCTGATCCCTTCTTGCTGTGCTCTGGATAAAATGCAGTTTTGTGTCTCTTGCAACAAGAGACGTCTGTGCAGACGTAGAGTCGTCTGCTTCTAAGCTAACGCTACGCCTTTCCTACCTTCTGGAGTTCAACATCTTAAACCGCGAAGCCGTGCTGTACGCAGCCGTGCTGTACGATCCTCTGTCAGGCGCTGCCGGGAAAATCCCGCACCCTCCGCGTGGCAGCCGGGGAGCGGAGCGGGTCGGTGGCTCTACCCTAATCCCTGGTGATGCTGCTCCTGTCTGCGGGTCCGCGCTGCCGCGGGAGCGGGATGGCGGCGGGGGCAGATGCATCCCCACCGGCTGGAGGGCCAGCCGGGGCGAAAGGCCGGCAGCGGAGGTTTGGCTCGAGGAGGCACGAGGGAGGCGGGCGGGCTGCTCTGGAGCCCGGGGTGACTGCACACCCTTTGCTCTGGGGCTTCTGCCATATGAAAGGTTTCCCAAACCTTTCTATAGGGAGGAAGTAATTTTCCTTAACAAATAGCTGTCTGCGGGCAGTGTTTTCCACACAGCGGTGGAAAGCTGACTAAGGGATGAATTCTTCCAGCAGGTATTTGGATCCGCGTACTAGTAATTCCTTGAAATTAAATGTGAAATCCTGCAACGGCATGAGTTAATTGAGTTTTACATTCCATTAACTCGAATGGTTTAGATCTTACTCTCAGGGAGAGTCAGCTGCCTTCAGGACATCCTAATTTGCACCAAATAAATATTTCATTTGTGCTAGTAAAAGACGGGGCTGTTCTTGAACTGTGCACATCTGCATAAAGTGAGGGTAAATGGAATGTATAGTGTACGTGAGACAATATTGTTTAGCCAGGCTTTTGCATTGCTGGGGGGAAAGGAGTGTCTGCCTCAAGTGTGGTGCGGGCAGGGTGCAGGCAACATTGGGGGGGTTGGCGCTGGCTGGTCCCCCAGGGACAGGTCCCCTCCCGCTGGGCACAGGAGATGCTTTGGACAGAGATTTGACCCAAAATTCCTTCCCATCTCCCAGTCCCTATTGCTCTTCTACTGCCACATGCCGTCAGCTCTCTCCTTTTGTGTCATGTTTTTACCTCCATGCTTTCACCTTTCTTTTGATTTCTTTGCTCCATTTTCCTTCACAGAAAGCTATTGCGKCTCACAGTTATCTCCTGCTTCTCTCTTCCACTTGTTTCTTTCCCAGTTCTTCTTATACTGTCACTTTTTAATGCTCTAACCTGTCATATGGCTTGTCCTYGAAAAAACCTGCATCTGCACAGAACGACCTCAAAAGCCCCAAGAAGAAATCCAAGGCACCGAAGGCCTCCGGGCAAAGCCTGGGAGGTCAGTCCCGTACCCCAGCTACGCAGGCGGTCCCAGTATGGGGTGATGGAGATGGCCTCGAGGTGAAGGCATCTCTCCAGCACATAGACGGCTTGGTTAGCTGGGTGGAGAGCTGAAAGGATTTATAGGAATTACCTGGGACTCATCAAGCAAGCTGCCTCGTGTGCCGTTTTCAAGGATTTTTGTTGTGTCATATATATGATTCCCTTTTTCTCCAAGCAACACGTTGTCAAAGACAAAGGTCTCTTCGGGTTATCTCATCCTAAATTAATCTTTTGACCAACTGCAGACGTAAATCTCTGACAGAGCCCGGGGCTCTGCTGCTCGGCAGGCGTGGGAGGTGCCGGTTCAGAGAGATGCGGAGGCTGAAATGACGGATTAGTGTTCTGCGCTCGCCTGGGTTACACCTGGTACAAGCTACTGTACTCGTGCCTTTCCTCCGTGAACAATTAATTTATCTCCTTCTCCTTCCTCCCCCCTCGTTCGAGCAGTGGTATGGTATTGCTGAGAATGTCAGCGACGACTGCGGGATGAGCGTTGTGCTCAGCGTGAAGCCATCCCTCTGCTAGGTGTTTATCACTTCTCTCTTTTCTTCCCTTTCAGCTGCCCAGTTGGATAATATYGGCTTCAGCATTATCAAGAAATGCATACAAGCTGTCGAAACAAGAGGTAGAGCAGTTCACCAGATGGTCTTGTTTTGGGGGAAGGCCTTGCAGCTGTTTGTAGCATAGCAATTGTTTACCTGCTCTTTTCATGAACAAAAATGATTCATTAACCCTCAGAGACCCACATCAGATAAACCCTGTAATATGCTCAGGCAGATGCCTTTGTCGAGACATGCGTTTGCCCTGTGGCCGGGGTTAGCAGGGGTTAAGCAAACATCAGGGGCAGAGTTAGGAAATAATGCACTGGAYGTGCAAAATGGGGGAAGGGACCGAAGCTGGGGACTTCATTTGAGCATCCCTTCGTGCGGTACYGCTGCAAAGCGTTTCCTCTCCTGTGGGACAACAAATAGATCTGCGTTTCAATTCTTTCCCTAAATCTGTTGCAAAGACTATTTATATACAGACAGGCTATCTTGTTAGCATCTGGATGACATCAAAACCAAATTTTACCCTCCTTCTATGATTTTGTATGTAGTTGGTGAGAGGGTTTAATTATTTTTGCTATTAGAGAAGCCAAAGAAATGTTAGTAGCTCTTTTGACATTCTCCTAATAAGCTCTTTATTTTTCCTAGGGATCAATGAGCAAGGGCTCTACCGAATCGTTGGAGTAAACTCTAGAGTTCAAAAGCTGTTGAGTATATTAATGGGTAAGTATCTTGTAATTTGTTAAAGGCTAGTAGATTGTGCTGCTGTGAAGTCTTGCCAGCTGAGAACGGAGGCTCTTGTCGGGGTACCTAATCGTGGTGAATGTGCTCTTAGGGCCACGTGCTGTTAGAGGCCGGGAGGTCCCAGGCCACCACTGGCAGGTTGCTAAGGTAGGACTCATGTAGGACATTGCTTTAAAAGGTCTTCTGGTGCAGTCACTGGTGTGTCCTGCTCACATGTGCTACGAATTTTGGCAGCCTTCCCAAATGCAAACTAAAATCTTCAAAGAAATAGCTGAAAGCTTTGGTTTTTAATCTCATACCTGCCACGTTGTTCCCAGAATACTTTTTAATTATTTTCTCGTGTGTTGCATGCTGCCTGTGGCTCTTCTTACTTTCCCCTTGGACCGTCTTTTGCCTGTTTTAACAYGGTCTTGCCCAGACCTTTCAAGCATGCGTCTCCCTCATGCCTGAGGCGTTGGGTCCTGCGGTTCTGCGTGCTCGGGAGGAGAGAAGGTGTCGGGTCGCACCACGGCAGAGCTTGGTGTTGACATTGTGGGGCTCCTTTGAGCCACCTGCCACCCTGCAGCTGCCCAGCAGCCCTCAGAAACCTCTCCCCACCTCTGAGATGGYATGATGGCAAGAGAGAGGCTGTGGTGTTTCCTGCAAGTGCCTTTGTGCCCTGAACTGGGATACCCATGGGCCTGATCTGAGCACTGRAACGTGCAGGAGCAAACAGGTCTTGCGATTGTCAGTGAGCTGGTAGTTGTTCCTGGTGCAGGTCTGGGACCACTACGGGTGACTTTTCCTGGAGCGGTTCCTTGTCGGTGGTGTTGGGTTTCCATCACCCCATAGCCGTGCARAGCCCTATGTTGGGTCACGCTTGTTGGTCTGCGCTGGAGAGTCTGTGGCCTGAATCTCAGCCCAGCTTCTGTGTCAACTGTAGCCCAGGGGTTATACTTGACCCAAAAAGAAATGTGAGCCGTTTCCCTCTGCGGTCTTCTCGCTACTTTCCCAGGACGTGGCCCCTCCAGCAGAACCTCCCCTGCTCCCTGTGCCCTTGTCTGTGGTTCAGGCTGGTGCTGAGGTTGGCTATGGCTGTGTGTGACACCAAACAGACCATTTCATCCCCTGAACTAGCAGRCGGCATTTCTATCCCCCAGCTGCAGCCCTGCGGGAGTCTGTCCGTCCAGACATGCATTAAACACACATTTGAAGAACTGTTCTGAGAAAACACGCTTGGGTTGGAGCAGCGGCAGCTGCCCTCTGCCAGTACTGTCTAATGCTTCTCAGACTTGGCAAAACCACGTATGAAATAGGTGTAATAATGAGGAAACAAATGCTTAATAATTTGTTAGCGCCCTTATGAATGGGTTTGCTACTCCTTGGGGGAAATGAGTGACATTTGTGGTCTTCTTCCTCTTTCCATTCGCTTACTATAATTCTTTTGCAACGTGACTTCCTTATCCTTGCCTTCACAAAATGCCAGTGCTCCTTTCTCTGTGTATTTCTCCTTGCAAAAAGTTTTAATCCGTTGTGTTTCACTTTCAACATCTTTCCTTCTCCTCTTCCAATTCCCCCTTCTTTTCCCACYGTTAAGATGTTCACTGAGCAAAGCCCATGGTGGCTGTTACAGTTGTCAGCATTAACCTATGCAAAATTGATAATCTAGGGATAATTAGGAAACAGAAGGGTAAGGCTGTAAATCAGARGCTGACGCAAGGGGACCTCTTTGCACCAGTTTTGCTCTGGCATTTGGAAAGTTTGCTGCAGTCACAAGAGCTGGTGACTGACTCTTTCTCTTTTATTAGTAGAAGTTTGGCATAGATTCTGGGGCACGTGAATATGTCCTGCTAGCCACCCAAGTACAGCAGATAAGCCAGAGCTGTCTCATGGCACACACATTTGGCACTATTGCGTTAGAGCATCGGTTAAAGAGCATTGCTGCCCACCGATAAAAATAGGCTGGGGGTCGGGTGCCCCACAGCACAGCAGGTCTGACATGCCAGGTCCTCTGCTTATGCTTCTCATGCCGGCGCGCATCATCTCGCCAGCTAGCTGAGCAATGGRTCCTGTTTTCTTCTCGCAAGGGCGGTCTCAGGCTGTGTCAGTTCTGGGTCGAGGCAGCGGGGCTGTGACAAATGACAAAACTTGCTTGGTTTAAGAGCTCTCC
Organism: Oceanodroma leucorhoa; assembly: GCA_030449065.1. Taxonomy (NCBI): domain Eukaryota; kingdom Metazoa; phylum Chordata; class Aves; order Procellariiformes; genus Oceanodroma; species Oceanodroma leucorhoa. The sequence continues at coordinate 3,360,088 of JASVER010000039.1, forward strand.
GAAGCTGGGAGGGATTCAAAGTTTTGGACACCACCCAGCATCCATTATCTTCTCAGCGACTGAAGCCACTCGGCTGTCGACCTCGTGTCTCATAATGCAGTGATATATCGTCGGTGGTTTTAATTTGTCCTGGCACATCTTCGTTAGTTGTCGGTGCTGGAGGCCCCATTAAGAGGCGAGTGCGTGCCGGGGGCTGCCGCTTGGCCGGCCCGGTGGGTGCTGGAAGCAGAACCCCCTTCAGGGATCTCCCGTGCCGTCGATCGCCGGGATGCTTTGCAAACCCGTAACTCCGTATCTTTCTCCGAATCACAGGCGATTAAATCATCTTCGACAATCCCAGTGTTCAGGCTGTCTGTAAAGTCGGTGTGAAATGGAAACGTGTCCGTTGTCAAAYCCCCTTCTGTTCTGGGCTCTGCCCCTCGAGGCTCTGACCTCCTGCCGGTAGCGGCACCGCTCCGCTCGAAGACTCGTGTTCGGGTGCAACCCTCGGGAACTGCAGAGCCAAACTGTGCTCCCAACTTCAGGTTTCCCTTATATTTAGAAATGAATGTGGGCAGCGTTACTGATTCACATACAGTTTAAATGGCAAAAAGATCAAGTTTCCCTGAGCGCTGGCTGGTGTCAGTGACGCTGCCGGGAAGGCCTTTGGCACGAGGTGTTTCTGCAGGAGGTCGGCGCTGTGCTCGGCCGACCGTGGAGCAGAGCCTTCCGTGGGCGGCAGCCGGGTCAGGGACAGCGCAGGTCTCGGGCTTAGGCAGAACAGCTTGTCTTTGTCTAAACCGGGGTGAAGCGGGGAGGTGTGCCTCCCYGCGGGGCTCCTAGGAGGCAGGTCATCCGTGGCAGAGCAAGCTGCCTTTCGTTAGCCTTCGCCATCACCGTGCGCCATCAAAACAAGGACAAAACCCAACGAAGAAACAAACTGGTATCAGTTAGAGCTCCCATGAAAGGGTTTATTGTGGAAGTGTGTGAGCACGGGACAGTGGTGGTACCAGCAGATCAGCCACTGAAACCTGGCACTAAGATGAGTGGAGGATTACAGCGTCTGATCTGCTCTTCTTGCTCCTTCCCAACGTGAGCCATAAGGGCTGGTGAGTGGGGCTTCCTATGGCTCCTCGCTGCTGGGATAAAACGTGCCCTATGGCTGTTTTAGAAATCACTCGAGCCACCCACGCGTGGGTTGGAATTACAGCTGGGTGATGAGATTGTGCCCCAGGCATTTCCCCTGGCCATGGAGAAATTGGTGAGGAACTGAAACCAGCGGTCTTATGGCAGCAGCTTTCTCCATCCCCAGGAAATAGATGGAGAAGTTCCTCAGAAAGGGCTTCGGGCAGTGGCCGTGCGGGATGGGCTGCGCGGCTGCCGGGGCCGGCGGGTGGCTGCCTCGGGGAGCATCCCTGGCATTGCATGGAAGGGTCTCGCTGCGGTTCCGTCACGGCTGTGGGTTTGGGGGTGTCTGATCAGCCCGGGCTTCCCTCCCACCCGCCTGCCACGCTGCCGTGCCGTGGCCAGCCCCGTTCCCTGCCCCGTGGTGCCCGTCCCGTCACCCAGGGTCTGCAGGGACCAAAGCATGGAGATGAACGGAGCCCCCGTCCCCTCCGCTGCTGCTGCTGCTGTTTGCCTGCAGGAAGAAAACAAACCAGTAAAACTAATTTTTTGGGAATGGGAATGAATTCCTCCCACCCCTGAATTTCTGTGTAGATCTTGCCATAAAAAAACACGTTCCAATTTCTTCTTGATTTAGATCTGGAGTGCTGCAGCTTCCTTTTCTTTCCTTAAATATCCCCCTTATGAGGCTGTAAGTGATAACCCCCTTGGGTCTGGCAGCCCGGGGAGAGCCGGGAAGCGCTGTCCTGTGTGGCATTTGTGACCACGCAGAATGTGCGAACGGGAACGGGGGTGATGCTGCCGTGGCTGGCAGTGTCATGGGGTGAGCAAAGTGCTTTCTTCAGTCTCTGCTGGAATAAAAAGCTTGGGGAAGTTAATTTTTCACTCCTACTCCCCTTACCCTTTCACTTCAGCCTTTTCCGTATCTGCTAAAAGACATCAGATTAGTAATTTACAGCAATAAGCAACTTCAGGGTTAATGCTGAATTTGGCCTGTGGGTGCTTTTGCAGGGCCCTGTTTCACATTTACACCGGTTCATGTGGAAATGTGTCCTTGTGCGGGGGAGGCAGAAGTTCACAGTGGTGCTGGCTGCAGCCATCTCTAGCTGGGGAGACAGATGCTATATCCGTAACCTACAAAGCTAACTTTTTGCAGACTCATAAATTTGAAGGTCAAGGGAAACTGATTATCTGCTCCGAGCCTTTTCATGAGAGCGACCGTAGAATTTCACCTAGTGTTTCATGAATCATGCCTATAAACTCCTGGATGAGCTTTTGAAAAGACTTGAGTTGTTTGTTCAACTTCAGTGAAGGCCTTGCTATTAAAAAGTTTTTTTTAAAAAAGTTTTTTTGTTTGTTTGTTTTTGTTTTTTGTTTTTTTACTATGCCAGGATTATCTTTACTCTATTAGAATTGCCTCCTTAAAAAAGTAGTTCAATAGGAAGTTGCCTTGGCATTGACGAGGAAGGATGGTGTTCATTTGTGTGATTGCTGTGAGAGACACGTGATCTTTGTGTGAATATACATTTCTTAAATGTTTACTTTTTCAAGTGCTCCTCTTGATGGTTTTTTTTAATTAAAATAAACCCTTTGCCCTAAGGGAAAGCCTAATTCTTATTCAGTGCATTCTTTTAATTAGTTTTAAAATTACACTATGCTTACCTATTGCTTTAAAATTCAAAAGCGCATTATACATGTCTGTGAAAAGACAAATACCCACTGAGCTGAATCCGTGGGACCAGATGGTGTCGGCAGCTGTATCTGGCGTCAGGCTTGGCCATGGTCGCGGTGAGTGCCTCTCTGCACCTTCTCCGGCTCTCCAGGGATGCTTGGCACTTCCCTATCACTGAAAGGACCCACAGCCGTGTCTCCCGAGGTCCCCGCAGAGGTTTCCCAGGGATTTCGGTGGGAGCAGGATCCCTGTTGTGTATCCAGGTCCTGCTCACCCGGAGCTCGGTGCAGTCAAAGCCTTCAGCTCTGGAGCGGCTGAGAGATGCCAGGACCGAGTTAGCAAAGAGCGTTCATGAAAGAGCATCCAAGCAGGAGAGAAACAACGTGCTTACGCCTGCAGACGAGGCACGTTCGTGCCCTGCTCCTCCCTCCTCCCCAGCTGCGACCGGCACAGCGCTCCTTGCTTCTGGCATGGAGCGGTCGCCGTCTTTAGCCTTGGTCCTCGGCGCTGTGCTTGAAGTATCCATGGCCGGGCCACTTAACGCTGACCTGATGATGGCTTTCGAGTTGACTGGCTGTAATTGTCAGCAAAGCTTAAAAAAAAAGATGCCATCCATGTTGGTGTCTGCTAGGGGTGGGTGTGCAGATGGCAGCGGTCACCGAGGAGCTCCCCCGGTGCAGCCAGCTCGGCTCCRGCCCCCGTGGCAGTGGGGTCCCGGCGTGGGTGGAGGTGCTGAAGAAGGGAGCTGCTTCCTGAGGGCCCTTTTATTGTCAGAGCATTAGTTTTCACAGAAATCAGTAAAAATAGCGCCTTATTGATCTGACTACGGAACTTTGTGCAAACAAGTCTGGCTTCCTGACCTGGGTTGGTGGTTTGCCGAAAGCAGGGAGAAGCAGAAAGCTGCAGATTCCTGCGAGCACGGTTTGCAGGCGGCTGATTCAGATCCGCCTTGGGAAGGAGTGGACTGCTAGTCCGCAGACTCCTATTTACATCATCCAGAACAGCTGTATGTTTTTTTTTTAATTTCTTTAAAGGAATTTTTGAAAGGAAAGATAGGAGGGGAAAAAATGCAGAAAGGAAGGGAAGGCCCCRGAGGAGATGGAGAAAAGTATGCTGCAGTATTTGACAATAAAAATAGAGCTTCRGAGGCTCCCTGGCCCCAGACTTGCACTGCGCAGAGCTGGAAACCGGAGGGCAGGAGGGCAGCTCCGCGGTTCCCGTGGGACCTGCGAGCYGGTGCCGTGAATCCCCGGGCAGAGATGGGGTGTGGGGTAAGGGCAGGTGGTTCTGGGGTGCCGAACTCCCTCGGCACGAGCACCGAGAGCGCGGCGGGGTGCGCGGCTGGCGCACCTGCAGTTATGAATCGTGGGACTGGATTTCCTCTGGGCACATTGGCATTGTGGCTATGTGGATGCCCGGTTCGCATGGAGGGGTGCCGGGGGCTGAAAGCGGAGCGTGATGCAGAGGTGCTGAGCTGGTCCCGGGCCCTTCGCACTGAACCGTGGGCAGGCGAGCTGCTCTCCGGGGAGGCTGCTGATGCCGGGAAGAGCTGGCTGAGCCTGTGCGTGGCACTGCGCTGGTGGTACCTCACTGCCCTCAGACCCGCTGCGTGCCCTGGGGTGCCGGTTTGGCCGATGCTGGGATGGACACACTTCAGGGCATGCCGCTCCCCCGTGCCTGGCTCTGGGAGAGCATGCTGTGGTTTCAGGATGCTCCCGCACGTCTCCTCCAGGGTCTCATTGCAAAGTTTGCATCAGGCCATTACAAAGTGTGACCCAGGGTCATCGTTTGCACCTTGCTTGCAAGTCAGTAACGCTCCCTGCACTGGCCCAGAACTGCCTCGTGCTGCGAAAAGCAGCCGAGAGCTGGGAAGCGCAAACCTGCGCTTCTCTGCAGAGCCCGGTGCAGCCCGTCCTGCAGCCCTCCCGCACAGGCTGCTGCGGGGGCCGGCCTCTGCCCCGGCCCCGCGGGGCTCAGCTGGGAGCTTGGCTGACGGGAGCCGTGTTCCGAGAGCTTCCCGGGCGCACGGTGCTCTGTGGGGCTGGAGAGGATCTCTTCCTTCCGCTGGGGAGGGTACACGGTTCAGAAAATGGCTCCATGGCTGCGGGGTGGGAGCGATGCCAGCAGCACTGTCACAGGAATTGGGGGTTCAGCCATACTGGAGAGCTGAGGGGGGGAGGGATGGAGCAAGCGTCTGCTCTGCATCAGTGGGAAGAGGGTCTTAGTGCCCGGGGCCGTCCCCAGCAACCTGCCAGGACCCGGTGAGCRTGGCCAGCATCAGCATCATGTAATACAGCTCATACCTCTCCCGGGTATCCTTTGCTGTCACTTGTCAAAGCCAAAGCTATCAGGAGAAACTAGTTATTGCCAGGGAGCATTTTGAAGATCCATTCCTGTTTTCATTTAAGGCAGCCATGGAGGGTCAGGAGTGTAAATCGTGCAGGGGCAGGGTGAGCAGGGGAGCGGCGGCTCCGACCTTGCCTCTGCTCGATGGTGGGAACAAGGACCGGAGAAGTGTCCTTGGAGGACGGCGGTGCAGAGGTATGCGCACGTCAGCTGTAGCTTGGAGACTTTCCTCGTGAGTGCTGCGAGAGCCGCGCTCGCGGCTGTGCTGGCGGCCGGCTCTCTGCAGCGTTACGTGCGGTGCTTGGTGACAGGGTGGGCACGAGCCGCGGCGAGGGGCCGCGGTGGGTGGWTGTGGATGGCGGCTCGATCTCTGCCATCACTCGCCGACATTGCGCGCTGAGGGCTTGGCACCGTCTTGTCTGCCGTGAGGTCCGGGCTGGGTTCTCCCTGTGCCGGGAGGTTTGCCGTCGTACCCGATGCCCGTCCAGGCTTCGCTGCTCGCGGCGGCTCAGGGGCTGCTGCGGAGCCCTGCGTCTGCCGCGGGGCTGGAGGAGGGTGAATCAGGCGTTTAAAAATTAAAGATGGTAAGAAACACCCTGCGGTGGGGAGGATGGAGGAACAGAAATAGGATGACATCAAGAGGCCAGAGGTGACAAAACAAACCGCAGCGCAGTTCTGCCACGCCAGTGACCCACCCAGCCAGAGTGGGTCTGCGCTCCGTGCCCTGCACCGCTTCAGAACACCCTGGGTGCTTCTCTCTCCCTCGCCGCTAGCGCGGCTCAAACCAAGCAGCGTCGGTGCTCCCCGCCGCGTACCTTGGCAGCGGCGAGAGGCTCCCGGGTCGTGGTGGTCCCCGGGGGGCCTGCGGGTGTTCCTGCTCTGCGAGGCRACGGGAGCTTCCCAGTCCAAGGCCACCTCGCAGCCGGCGTCGGGCTGGCGAGGGCGGCRCTTGGTGGCACGTTCCTGGAGCGGTGAGCTGAGCGAGGGTCCCCGGGCTGGGCAGCCCGGCGGGTAACCTGGGATCGCCGGCTGTGCCGGAGCCTGGCCGCAGAGCGCCGCGTGCAGCAGCCCTGCTTCCTTCCCTCCCGTCCAAATGAAACGCAGCTGTGGAGCTGAGGGAGCGCAGATCTGCCTTCCCACACCCTCTGCAGCGGGTCAGGCCGGCTCCAGGGACTCTTCCCCGCCTTGGGCGGGAGAACAAGCCACCTCCTGTCCCCCCGCACACCCGGGCAGGGCTCCTGCCTCTGCCACCCCATCTGTCCTGCCGCCTGCCCGACCCCCACAGGGGCCGTGCCACCGTTGCTGCTGTTGCTCACGTTCGTTGAGGCTGTGGCAATGCCTTGCAGCCTACTTGGGGCTGGGATTTTCTGCTGAGTCCTCGGAGGAGGGGGGTGTCTCTGTTTGTCTGGGTCCGTGTCGTGTTTGTGCCCTGCTCTGTCACCATTGTCGCTGAACACCACCGTCTCYTGTGCCCTGTGTAATGTCATGCTTGGAGTCAAACTGCTGATCTCATTGCTCATAATTAATGTTTTTCTTTTCTTTTTCTCGTCCCATRCAAGTGAGCGTGGCCCATCTCATGTAACGAATGCAGAAGTGTCTGTTGGGGATCGGCTTGTGGTCACCRGGCTGGGGAATAGCAAATAAAATGGGACTTGACAGTTTTCCCACACAGCTGAGCTGGTGAGCTGGTATGAGCTGGTATTATCTTCACTTTGGTTCATTTTTTTCTTTTGTTTTCTTTTTTCCTTAGATCCCAAAACAGCCACTGAAACAGAAACAGAGATTTGTGCAGAGTGGGAGATAAAGACCATTACTAGTGCACTGAAAACCTACCTGAGGTAAGGGAGAAAAGCCTCATCTGTCATGGGGCTTCAGGAYGGATTCAGTGATGGTCTGGGGCATTACTGCCTGTTATTGCAGATCCTCAACAATAGCACTTTAATAGAAACAAAGAAGAAACTACTCTTAGAGAATTTATTCTGGCTTTTCCCTTGACGCTCTGGCATGTTTGCGTAGGACTTGGGGAATACGATCAGCTCTCTGCAAGATGCACRTATCATACAAACATGATTCAAAAAGCTCATTCCTGGGTACCCTGCCTTGATTTAAGCTTTTCCCTAAGCTTTTCACGATGGGCTTCCATCTAATGAGTGTGTGGCAGAAGGGGAGCGCAGTGCTCCTCTAAGGGCTGTGGCTGTAGTGCTTTTKCAGAACCGGGTGCTGAGCTTTATTGTAGTAAAAATTTCTGTATGCAAGTTGATACCATTATCATCGTGGGTTATCTTCCCAAAGGGTTAGTTTGTTGGCAGCAGTCAGCATCTCATTATCCACAACATGCTTCTACCTGTCGCAACTGCCGCTTCTTGCTTGCTGTTGCTGTTCTGTGTGTTGGGTTTTATTTGAGAGAGAGAGAGTGCAAGAGAGAGGCTAAATCCAATTAGGGTGATGAGTATAATTAGCCTGGTGGATCTCAGCCTAGAAAATCACAAAACACTACATAATTTTGCATGATTGGCAACCTTTGCTCCAGAGTTTGAACTGTTTGCGAAGCAATGAAGAACGTCAGCAGCTCCAAGATGTCSCATTGAAGGGATGTGGAAGTGGGAGGGGAGAATGAGGAATTTAATGGGAATGGTGACTTAAAGTTTTATGACTAGGCTTGTGTCTCTATTTTTAAACTTACTTGGAAATCATGGGCTCACTAATGTACCGAAACTCTGCATTACTGAAGGAATGCTAAAATTAAAAATGAATTTAGTGTGGCACAGAAAAGGGAGGAAGAATAAATCAAAGGTACTTCAATAGGTCTTATTCTTTCTGATGGGGGAAATTTATTAGAGTTGCTATTGCTTAATTCTGCACTTCTAAAAATGGAGCTGAACTTATGGTACGGGCAAAGCTTTATTTCTGTGGATTGTGTTACTCAGATGTGTTTTGTGCCTGTTACCTTTTTATCTTCCAGAATGCTTCCGGGGCCGCTCATGATGTACCAGTTTCAAAGGAGCTTCATCAAAGCAGCGAGTGAGTTTGTTGATGTTCATGGCACCGGTCTGAAAAAGGAGTGTAATTTGCAAGTGACTGAGCATAACCTCTGCCCTGCTGCTTCCCCACCAACCTYCTTGTTCTTAAGTCCCGGAAAGTAGAATAAGCGTGGAGAGACAAGGGACTTGTTGTTGTTTGGGACTTACAGGATGAAAAGGAAACACAGACGGTGCAGGGGGAGCGGAGAGCGGGCTGGTGGCAGTAGCTGCTGCTGCAGTTCTGTCTTATTTTGACCATCRTCTGCCAAAATGAGGGAGGCCGTTGTTAAAACACCACCTACGGTGTTTTGATGAGATCAGTTGTGGTGCGCATCAGGTGCATCAGGTGCGCAGATGTCTGTGCCGCTGTCCTTCGGCTGCCCTGGGAGAAGGTGCTTTGTATGAGAGCGGGGAACTCTCCGTTGGCAGCCGTGCAGCCTGTGCGCACGTCGGTGGGACCAGGGCTCGGGAGGGCTCTCGTGGTCCGTGGCCACATCGGTGGTGGCTTCTTTGAAYGGCTCCTGCTTAGGCTGTCAGGGTGCGTCTGCCAGACCCAACCAGCCTGTTGAGGACCAGATGCTACAACCTCACTGGGTGCTGTGCTGAGCACATCGTTGACGGTGCTTGGGAACACGTTGAACGGGAATGTGCCGATGTTCCYAGTGCTGGAATTGGAGAAAGACTCTGGGTACAGCCAGCCCCTTCCCTGATCCCAGCTGGCTTTTCACATGGCTGGCATCTGCTCTCAGYTCACTGTTTTCAGCCCATTAGTGTCTTCCTTTTGGAAACGACTGGTTGGAGTTGGTAGAAAGGGAAAGTGCCGTGGAGAGTATCTGCAGCGTGCCTGGGCATCGGGTGGAGTAGGGAGCGGGAGCCTTGTGTCCCTGGGATGTCTGTCAGTGTTAATGTTCGGGCCTGCATGCCTTTTTCYGTAATAACCCCCCCTGACGCAGAGATAAATCATTTTTTATTTCCAACGCAGAACTGGAGAATCAGGAGTCGAGGGTGTCAGAGATCCACAGCCTCGTTCATCGGCTCCCGGAGAAAAACAGGCAGATGCTGCACTTGCTCATGAACCACTTGGCAAAGTATGTTTATGACTGATATGTTTTTCTCTCCTTTTTCCACTTCCTCTGAAAGTTAATAGTGGTAGAAAAGTTTCCTTGTGTGCGTGTGCGGTGTTGAGTCATATCTGGTTGGTGAGTAACTGGAAACCCGTGTGTGAGTGAAACAAGGACTGACAGAGGGAGCGGRGCGGGAGGGATGGAGGGAGGGAGGGGGGCTTCCCCGCTGACCCACGTCCCTGCCGTCCCCTGCCTGTGCGGCCGAGCCCCGGCCCCGCGGCGGCAGGAGGAACCCGTACGCTGCTGGGAATGTGGCGTTGCTTTTAATGGCATGTAATGGGGTTCGGCTGCCCAGAAGGCAGAGTGGAGGTTAAGCTCCTCACTGGGTTTCAGATCAAGCCTAGTATTAAAGGACTAAAAGCTATTTCTTTGCTACAATAGAAGACTACTTAGGGGCGTATTTTCTGCCTTTATGCAACCTGATTAATCAATACTTCTAGGTCACCTTGAAACTTTTCAAGGGCAAAGGAATTGAATAATTTTTTTTGCTTTCAGTGATAGAGCTGACCTATAATGTCCCATCTTCCTGCTCCTGCAGGTTACCATGGAAACCTTTGATTAGTGTTTAAAAAGTGAAAGCATCATCAGGTGTTTGTGCCAGCCTCAAGGCTGTGGAGTTGTACCTGCCCTCGCTGTTCGCACCGGCGCTGCGTGAGCAGGAGGCATTAGGCAGGACTTGGAAACCTGCGGAATGGGTTAATCRGCATAACCATTTAGAATAAGGTCTGGGAGAACCTGAAGTTATCTGTTTAAGAGAAAAAATAACAAACGATACTTGAAATAGGCTTAAAAATTACTCCAGATGCTTTCTTATGACACGGGTTTGTATCTGTTCCACGGACTCCCCGGCAAGGCTGTTAAAAACCAAAGAGCTGGTTTAGATCTCGGTTTCAAAACCTCCTGCATTTACAGGCTCAAGCCAAGGGCCAGGCGGTTCCAGGTACTCCCATCAGCCAAATATGTGCAAGGAATCTCATAGCCGCTTRAATGCTTTTCATTTAAAGAACCTGGTGGGGTTTGAGCGAGAGACATGGAGAGGGGAGGCAGGTAATACAATGGGTTTCATGCTGCTTTAGTAGGGAAGGAACTAAAACAAAACACAAACAAACAATGAGCTTAGTGGTRTGCGCTATATTAGGAAGAGAAACAGCTCATAGTGGTTATTTAATGGGAAAAAAATTATCTCAGAAAAAAGGCAGGAAGCCGAGGAGCGAGAGCCTGCTCTGCTGAGCTCGCCGCCCTGCAGAAGCTGTCCTGGCCCCGGAGCCGGTGCTGTTCCTGGGGGGATCCCGGGCTGCGGGGGCCAGAGGAGCAGCCAGCCCCGGGCACAGGCCTCCAGCATCCCTCCGGTGTCCGCCCTGCAGCCCCTGCACGGTGGCTCTGCGGCTGCGTGCCGTGGGCCGCCCGGCAAGGAGGACCTTGCTCCAGGAGCACCAGGAGGGCAGCCTGGTCCGGGACTCATTGCTGCGGCTCTCGTAAATGAACCGGTTGAGGCAGCGGTACCATAAAGCCGGATTAAAGATGTTGCGGTGGAGATAAAGCTTCAGATCTGCAGAAGACGTTTGGAGGGAGGGAGAGTGTGGCAGAAGGGACGGGGGCCTGGCTACCCTGGGTGACCTGCGTGGGGAAGGGGGATGCTCTGGGGTGGGGTGGGGACCGGCGGGGTTTGGGTGCTGCCCCGCCTCTGGCGAGGGGAGCCGAGAGCAGGGCATCCACAGCTAACGCGGGCAAAACCGAAGGGCCCCTTTCTGGCCCTGCCAAGCTGGGCTGCAGTTCTCGGAGGGGATTGCCTCATCTGTTTCTTTTTTTTTTTTTTTTTTTTTTTTTTTTTTATTTTAAGTAATGTATGAATAATCAAGATCTGCATTTTTATCAGATGAGCTAAAAAAATATTTCTCACAGTATTACTGTGGAGATCTCTTACACTAAAAGCAGAACTCGATCTGTATCGGTCAAATATAGAGTTTGTCTTACATCTTCTGGTTTTTTGGTTTGTGTGTTTGCTGTTGCTTACTGAAAAAGGACACGGGGTTCCTCGTGTGGCGTGGGGCTGCTGTTAATAACAGCAATAAAACCATGCTAATACAGCTGATACATTAAAAAAAAAGCAATTATGAATACAAATTAACTATCAGCCGGGGTAAGCGCCTTTGAGGTGGTTGGGCAGTGCCCTTCCTTCTGCGCAGCAGAGAGCTGCGGTGGGTTTCCCGTGGCGGCTGGGTGCCCCCCGCAATTCGGCGAGAGGGGCTGGCACCCCAGCGGGCCCCGCGCAGGCAGGGSGACGCCGGCGCTCCGGCTCCCGGGGAAAGTGCTGCTGCTCCCGGGGTGCGTCCCCCTGCGCGGGAGGGGAAAGGAGAGCTGGAGGCGGGGGGAGGACAGATCCCGGGGACAGGCACAGGCAGGGTGGAAGGAGGGGAGCGTATAAATAGAAGATGAAGTTGATTTCTGCCTCTTGCTGTATCCCTCAGCCTATTTGCGCTGCCTCCTGTCTCATGTTCAGGTGTCCAGGCAATTATCCACTGTGAAATACAGAGCGTGAGCAATCCCTGTCCGTGCTCCTTCGTCAGGAACGTAATGCTGCAAATTTCCTCATCTGCTCTACAGTCCCCAGTTCCAGTGAAACTTGCTATTATGATGTTATTCTTTGACCCATGAGTAGGTGAAACCTTTAATTTTCCTTCTTGGGACATACTCACGCTGTCAGGATTCYTGTGATAAACCCAGCTGTGATTTACTGTTCCTGAAAGAGAGGAGATCTCTTTGTTCTGATGTTTTTCCAAAGGGATCTTTGCAGAAAAGCCGGAACACCCACAGTCCAGGCCGTCCCAGTAAGCCCCGTGCCTGCCGCTGCTGGCCCTGCCAACAGGCATGTCTGAGGATGCAGCAACTGAAGTTAGGGAGACTCTGGTCATCTTAAAAATCACCTGRTTTCTCTTGTCTCAGGCCAGAATAACCCGTGTCTTTCAAAGAATTGAAAGGCAAACCAGCACGTATCTTCTGTTTCTTGTCGCTGTTTTAGTTACCAAAGTCTCTATCGCTTAGTCAGTCTGTTACTTCTTGCAGCTTTAATGTTTGCAGGGGATGGCTGGTAAGAGTGCTCCTCATCCCCTGCTTTAAAAATAAGGAATTTTAAAAAAGCTACATGAAGAACTGATGCCAGGAGACGTGGCGAGCTCGCTGTGCGAGYGTGCGTGGTACCCGAGCGCGCGTGGCAGTGACACTGCCCCTCGCCACCGCGCGCTCCCCGCTCTCCCGAGTGCCTTTTCCAGCACCATTTTTTAGCGGTTTGTGCCCAGCCTTCCCTGCGCCCGTCGGGGCAGCGGGCTYGAGCTCTGCACGGCGCTCCTCACGCCGTCTTCAGGATTTTCCCTATTCTGGGAATTTTTTCCCCACTGTTTCTAGTTGGGAAAGGAGGAAAACAATACTTCCTCGGTGCTGCAGAGCACCTTGGGTGCAGCAGGCTGTCCCACAGCACGTCACCTAGCAACACGCTCCGGCTCACATGCTTCTGGGTTGTTTTGCTGCAGATATCTCCTTTTGGCCCAGCACCTATCTCCAAGAATGGCTACACTGTAGTTTCAAATGTTTTTTTATCAATAGAATGTGCCAGCTCTGATTAAACCAAAATTTTTTTTTCTGCCAAATAAGTTAAAGCAGTTTCAAAGCAAAGCGGAGGCGTGCGGTGCTGCTGAGCTTGCGAGTGGCTGCGCCGGTGGTGCTGCCGGGAGTGGAGCTGGTTGCAGAAAACTGCCATTTTTCTTAGTGGAGCTGTGATATCATCCCTGTCTTTTTCTTCTTTTTTAATGTACTTTCTCACCAAGGAGTAAATGCTTTGGAGGTGCAGAGCAGGAGGATTTCGCTCTGATTATGTTTCAAGCATTTAGGAATTATTCTTTTTTGCATGGACATAATTTGACATCTGAGCCTTGCTTTATTCTTATGGCAGTGAGATCCAGGTTCTCCAGGACAGATGGTGCCGTGCTTGTGCACCCTTCAGCGGGGCTCCCGAGACCCTCCTGCGGCTCTGCATCGCTCCGTGCACCGCTGCTGCTGCTCCGCGCGTCCCCCCGGCCCGAGGAGCAGGGCTGCCCCTGCCTGCGCGTCCGCTCCTCTCCTGGCAAAAGGTCAAAACAATTAAGGAGGCTRCAGAAGAAATGCGTGTACGTGTATTTAGCAGAATTAATTATCTGTAATCATTCACAGCTGTGGCCTGGCCAGCAGTGACTAGTTCCCTTTGTTTTTGCTGCGGTGGTGTTTTCTAGTTTACGTGTTTTAGCCAACATGATAGTGATTGCTATCTCTAGCATGAATTGTTTTCCACTTATCAGTGTGGATGGTTTTCATGGGCTCTGCAAGGCAGCTGCTATCAGCCACGGCCCAGAGATCCAGCAAAACCCACYCTCCATTACAGCCCCTCGGCAGGACGGGGCAGGGGCTGGACGCGGAGCGAAGCGCGTTTCRGAGGGCTCTCTGCTGAACAAGGGATTGTTGGCAAAGGAGAAGAAGAAAAAAATCCTCCAGGTCTTCTGCCTAAAAATACAACCCGGCGCTTGTTTTCCTTCGCGTGGAGCAGTCCCGTCCTTGGCAGCCCCGCGCCGCGCTCCCCGGGCTGTGCTGCCCGCGCATTGCCCCGCGGGAGCCGGGGTCCCCAGCAGCGGTGCGGTGCTCGCTGCGGTGTGCTCTGTGCCCGGTGGCTTCAGGAAAGCCACCGAGGCACCTGTGTGGGACTCGGGGTGGCCGCTTCCCCAGAAATGTGCTTTTCCTTGGGTTGTTTTCCCCGTTTCCCCCCGAAGGTGCAGCCGGCGAGGAGGCTGACGCCTCTTGGCACAGCAGGTCTGATTTCATCCCCGTGGCAGCTGTTTATGCTGCTGTCTGGTAACTATTCATTTGCTTGATTTATGTATTACTTCCAGTAAGTCATTCTTGTCCAGGACATTCTGGAAATTTCCACTAGCCGCTGAGGCCTCTGAGATGCACTTCTTTCATATGCTCCTCGCCTGATTTGGCTGCCAAAAGAAAATAGCGAGCGAGTTCTCTGACCTCGCGTGGCCAGGCCAGGCAGCGATCCTTCCGCACAGCTGCCTGCTCTCCGTGCTTTGGAAATGCCATTTTTTTCCTGGCACCTGTTTCTGATCCCTTTGGGTTCCGGGTGAAGCCTGGAAGTTTGAGTGACCCAAAGGATCTGGATGCTGCTGTGGGTAGCAGAAGGCACGTCACGCGAAAGGTGACTCCCCGTAGGCATGCTCTGCCTTGCRGGAGCTGGGAGAATCCTGCCTGGGGCTCCTCTGTCCCAGGGCAGGCTTCTGCTGTGCTTTTTCTATCCACTCTTTCCTTTTTTTCCTTTTTCTCCTCCTGTTTTGTTTCTCTGCTTTGTGTCTTGGTTTGGAGCATCAGGTTGTGGCACCTGAGGAGCCGGGATGGGTGCTGCAGGGGGCAGGTGAGCACCGTGCCTCTGTCCCGTGCTGGAGCCAGTCCCGTGCTGGAGCTGGTGCCGGTGCTGCTGGGCATCCCTGAGGCATCCTCAGTCCCATCTAACCCAGTACACTGTCTGGCGAACGGCTGGTACGGGCGGTTTAAGGGAGAGGCAGAGAGGGGATGCCACGGGGCGTGAGCCCAGCCCGGCTGCAGCTCCCTGGAGCTTCATCCCCCCCGCGGCAGCCGGTGAGCGCCGGTGCCTCCAGGTCTGTCACCTCTGGTGAGGTGTATAGTCATGTCGGTCCTGCTGTGTGCCTGCGTTGCCTGTATGTACCCGAGGCAGGCAGGGCTAAAGGCGTGAACCAGCATACAGAGTAAAGAAGAAGGAAAGTTTAGGCTGATCATGCTAAAACAAAACAGAACAAGAACATCCTCGGTTTGAAAATAGAGTTCTAAGCAACTATTTTAAATCATCCTCTTCCCGACTGGAGCCAAGCCCGCTCAGATCAATAAAAATCCCTTTTGTTTTAATGCTTTGACATGATTAGCAAGCATAGCCAGTTGTCTGTTTATTTTTCTGTTCCTGCGTGGGAAAAGCCAACCGAGGCAGCAGCAGCGCAGCGGGCTCCCCGCAGGCGGCAGGAGAAGGGGCTTTGGAAGGAGCAGCCTGGGAGGGCAGGTGAAGGGGAAGGTGATGTCTTCGGCAGCGTGCCGTGCTGGGGACCCGTCCTCGCTCCCGGCTCCGAGAGGGCAACGCGACGTCCTCCGAGTCTCCCTCCTCCATCGKATCGGGCTCTGTGCAAATTCTGGGGTATTTTTAACGTTGGAGACAGGCGGTGGGTGAGAGGTTGCTCTGTAGATTAGTTTGAAATCTTAGCGYGCCCATCTTGCCTGGCTAATTTAATTACAGCATTTAACTGGAACCACCTGTAGCTCTGTGGAAAGACAAAGGCCGCGGAGGTCCGCCGGCCCCTGGCCGAGCCTCCAGCGGGGGCTGCGCTGCCTCTCGGGCTCCCCCGTGCTCACACGCCTTCCCAGCAGTAATGAAATCTGCATGTGCTCGCYGTAATGTCTCCCTTGTTTTTCTTAGCTTTTGCATCAGGCTCCTGAAGATAATTTTTACCTTTAACATAGTTTGTTAGGGGGTTAGTTTTTTCAACCAGGGAGCTTTGCAGAGAGGAAGGAGCCTGTCCTCTGTGCCTCCTCCTGCCTCCTTGCAGAAATCCTGTGCGTGTTCAGACCCTGCAAAGGCAGAGGCAGCACTTGAACGTGGTCAGTGGGCGCTCAGACCTCCCCAGCCATTGCAGGCGGCCTCTTAGATGGTCTTGATCTGTTTGCAAATGGCCTGTGTCCATTTTTCTTCTGCTAACCACAAAATAATCCACTGGATTATTGATAACGTGCCAGTAGATGGGCTCCTTCCTCCTACTCGAGTTTGGAGTACATTACACCAGATACACGGCAGCAACACAGCGAGCGTGGTCCCAAGCTGCTTTTGCAATTAGCAGCTGGGGTAACGATGACGCTGTGAATGCACTCCCYTCTTTTCCTGGTATTTTCTCTGCTCAAGACTTGCAGTAAGGGGGATCCTTTCCCACCGCTGAAGCCCTTCTGCAGGAGGCAGCTCGTGCTCGAGGAGCAGCTCTGGAGTGATGCAGCGGGTCCTTGTGAACCATTCGCGCTTCGGAGCTGAAGGTGTCAAAGCCTCGTGGGGCAGCAGCAACACCTTCGGTTTCCCCCTGCCCTTTCCTCGTCTTTCCCTCGCATGCTTTGTTCGAGGAGCTGGTGATGCTCTTCACAGAGCGGRGACCGCTACGGCCTTAGCAGGTACTGGTGGGGGCACGGTGTTGATGGGGGTGCGCAGCTCCCTGGGGATGCGGCCCCGGGAACGCTGGGCACACTGTGCAAAGCACAAGGCCGGGTGCGTGCCCTCCCCCTCGCCAGCTCTGGCTCCCTCTTACTCTTCTGGTTTTGTTTTTGATAGGAGATTMTGCAGAATTTAGAAAAGAACACAAAGAAACCCTGTAGGTGTTTGCTGTGGTTTTGGGGCTTGGCTTCCTGTAATGTGTAAATTAGCAAAAGGTTTTGTTCTACTTCTGCAAATCAACTTTTAACCTCCTTAGCCTGGATTGTCCATAGATTAGCTGTTTGCATTTTCTGGTAGCTTTTTCTTCCATGCTTCTGCAAAAGGTCCTTACATTTTCTGAAGGCTCCTCAGTTTTTAGCTGGAGAGCAATGCACTTCTGCAACATCTCTCTTACCAGCTTCTTCGCAACTCTTGTATCTTCATCACGCATAAGAGTAATCTCTCTAGGTATGATAATGGATGTCTTAAATTAGGTTAAAACTTACATCACCAACGCTGGCAAGACCAATAATTTAGTAGCATGTAACRTGGAGTTTCTGTGGTTGAACATCGCTGCCGAGCTCCCGCCAGACAGCCGGGATCTCCGGGAGAAGCACCAGGCATTTTGTATTACCCAAGTGTGTCTTCTTGTGGGCTTGCATTTGAACTTTACGTTGTTGGACAGAGGTTGTTGATAGCACATGATTATCTGGATTCTTCTAAGTTGTTTATCACAGTGAAACTGAAACTATGTACAGAAACAGATTGAATCTAGAGTGAGCAAAAGATTTCCAATAAATAGCTGGTGTCTCTTGCTGGTGGCCTTTCCTCCGTCCCCGCAGGCAGAGTGGGACTTAGACATTTTAATGAGAGCTTCTCTAGATTGCTCTTTGCTGAACAGACCCAGTACTAAACCCCAGTACTAAACCAAACTCAATTATCTAGATTTTAGTAAATCTTTTTTCAGCAGAAGAAAGGAGAGTAAAAGTCACCAGCGCCAAGATGTCTTTGAGCTGCCGTTTTCCACGGGATGCTGGGAGCGATCCCCGGCCCAAGCTGGACTTGTCTCTTCTCCATCTTCAAGTGACTAAACCACACGTCTAGTCGAGGTCTAGACTTCTTGTAACTACGTTCAAACTTGGAAGCATACGTCTTTAAAAACATCTTCTGCTGTTGTGTGTGAAAGGCGTACCTGGAGGGGCGCGGGGCAGAGGGTCTGAAAGCCGCCATTGGGGCTGGGAGGGCTGGGAAGCGCCAGGATAAAAACCRAATGCAATCCCAGCTTCCATGTAGAATAACCCTGGCGATGCAGGCACCCACGCGGGGAAAGGAGCTGGTTYGCGTAGGACATTCTTTGGCTTGGTAGGTGATGCCAGGCAGACCAGGACTGAGCTGAGGGAGCCGGTCCTGCTTTCCACGGGATTTACGTCTGCRTGTACGTACAAATGTATGTGGGGCACGGGAGTCTGGAAATGCGTTTCTTGGCTCCTGCTCCCTTGATCTAACTCACCCCGCGGAGGGAGGTGGCAGGAGGGTCCGTCCATCGGCTGCACGGGTGCCCACTGTGAGGTTGGGGATTAGTGGGCTGTTATTTTATTAAATTAAATAGTTACTGTACTCTTCTAATGTAGTTCCATGGAAGTTTGTGGCAATTTGACAGTTAGCTACTGCCATGAAAAGCAGGACATGCATCGTGGGGTGAAGAGGTTTGCCCACACGTGTGTGACAGGGTGCACAAAATCTGGGGGGATTATTTTTCCAATTGTTAGACAAAACCTTGTTCCACTGGCAAAGATGGGACAAGCATTTTACCTGCTGTTGTTAACAATKATTTTAATTTGTTCTACAAAGCTGGTTATTTCTGTATTCCCTTTCTTTCCATTTAAGCAAATTCTTTAGGAATTCAGTGTTTTGGAGGGAAGGGCACTAATCTTGCATTTGTGAAGCGAATGTGCTCCAAAATACCTCGAAGGTGGAAGAAAAAAAAARTCAGGAAACCTGCTTTGTTACTCTTCCCTGTGGCCGATGCACTTGCATGAATATACAGGTGTACACGAGGGTAACTTCTGCTCATAACCCTGCGGCCTGGCTCCCRGCTGTGAGCTATTTCCCATGCCTCCCGGAGGGACAGCCCCGTCGGGCTGGAGAGCACTGGGAGCTCCACTTGCTAAAACCGGTGCCGGTTCTTGCTGGGAGGCTTTCTGGAAGCCTGTTTACTTTGGCTGTTTTCCATCTGTCAGGTAGGCTTCGGCATGTGGCTTTCCATCGCGGCACATCTTTCAAAGGATTTCTTGTTAACATATACTTGGTCTTTCAGGCTTTTATTGCCCCACTGGCTATGTAGGTTTTCTTATCGCAGTGTGAAGGCATCGGCGATTTCTGTTTTCAGTGGAAAACTCGCCTGCGCAGCGGGGACTTTGCTGGGGGCTGGCAGCWCTCGTGCATGGGACGGCTCTTGCAGGGCTGCAGGCACAGCCCGGAGCCGGCCAAAGCCCCGCTGCAGCACGAGCCGCTGCTGTTGCTAGTGAGTACAATAGCTATTATTATTGTAAGAGGAAAGACGTAATTAAGTGTAGCAGACTGAAGTTGTAACTGAATGTTGTGCTTGCACACATACAGCCAAAATTAAGGGAAGAAGCACAAGGCTGGTGGTTCACGGTGTGGGAATTGCCTTCATCTGGTGTTGCCTCTTKGTTGCGTGCTGTGAACACGAAGTTGGCTGGCGTGGCACTGGGGTTTGGTCCCTGTAGGGAAGGGTGCAGATGCTCTGCGGTGCCCGGCGTGCTGTCCCGYGGGCTGCGGGAAGGGTGCCAGTCTCACACAGAGCATCACCATTGCAGGGTGGCAGCGGCACAGGGGACAGCGTTTGCAGCCTTGGCAGCCCCCCGTTGCAGCTGCATCCCTGGGGGACGTTTGAGGGTGAAGTCCCCTTTGGCTGGCTGTATTTCTTTAGGTGGAAACCGTGGTGACATTTTAACGTCAACTCTTGGCCGTGCCCGTGGCTTCCAYCGAGGCGTCGGTGGAAACCCGCAGCGCTGCCGACGCCGTGCCGGGGCGTGGGGAACGTGCCAGCCCTGTGCCGCTCACCCCAGCCGCAGCCTTGGGCTGAGGGTTGGCGAGCAGGTTCGGGATCCCCCTGTCAGTGCGTCCCCCTGAGATCTCCCATCAAGCTCAGCTTGCCCAAAGCCAGAGAAGATGGCTTTGGAAACCGAGGCGACTTGGTCTGGAAAGCCTGAAATCGGAGGAGCGTTGCAGCACCATATGTGTTTTCCTTGCAAGTCACAGCACGCATGGTATTCACACTGATTAGGCTTACCGATAGTGAACTTCACATTTGGCCTCTGCATCTGTTCAGTGTGATATGAGCGCTTTTTTTCTTTTTCCCTGGGAGTGAACCCAAGCATCCAGCTGTGGCCAGATTCACCCGGGAGAAAAAGGGAGTCTTGTTGGAGCAAGTCGAACCGCCCAGAAACAGTGCAGGCACATGTTTCGTCCCAGCCGAGCAGGGAACCCGAGAGCAATGCGATTGCTTGCTGAAAACCCTTTTAATTCTCGACGTTGCATCTGAAGATTTTGTCAACTGCATTCAGAAAGTTTTTCCTTGTCTTTGCTGGGAGGTTTTGTATTTCCCCGGTGATCTGTCCTCCTTTTAGATCCGCTGGCCTCCATCTGCATTCCTCAGTACTTGGCTCTCCCCRCTCCTCGCTCGAGCGGCCGTGCTGTAGAAGTTGCGATGCTGTGAGTTCTCTGCAGCCTGCAAAAGCTTGGGCTGCGGATGGTGGTGTTCTGCCCATGCTCCCATCCCTGTTCCCGCATGCTGGGAACACGCAGTGGCCGTGTGGCGGCTGAGCGAGCCCAGCGAGCTCGTCCTCCYGTGGCTCCAGACTCCTCTGGCCCTCGCAGAGCTCCCCTCATCCAAGAGCAGCCCAGAAGAGCACAGGCATATCCAGAGCCTTAATAAACACAACAGGATAAATTACGGTTATGCAATTTGTAAGTATATTGTTTCTGTGTGTGCGCGCCCCAGTTTGGGAGATGAAGCGGAGCTGGTCGTGCTCCCCGGTTCTCACACACGTGGCTGTCTGCCACAGGCCACTGCAAATCGATCTTCCCGTCACCTCYTCTTATGCACATGTGCCTTTTAGGAACAATTATCCAAATGCACGGTTGCCTGATTTAACTACCTGGGACACCAGCGGTTAGTGCTGCAGGCGTAATTTCTTTTTAACGTGCCACAGCCTTTTTGGTTCACTTACTCTGAGCGATGGGTGGCATTTGTGTTCGCAAGGGCACTTGATGAAAAATTCCTATTTCCAGTCTCCTCTGTTTCTATTATCACAGGAGAGGAGCTTTGATTTTTAAAAAATCTCCTTTTAGTAACTTGAAATATTTTCATGATTATTGTTATTAGTCTTATTTTAAAACTTGAGCTGTTTCTTTCCTGGCCCAAGTTTGCTTTTGACAAAACTCGSTGTTAGGCTTCTCCGTTCCTGGGTACCAGAAGTGGCAGGGATGCTAGCGCCGTTCAACCTTCCGTCCTAGCACAAGGAGGTGGCCGCGCGCAGACGGGTTTCACAAGCTCTGCGTTGCAGCGCAGCGTTTTACACTGCGCCTGCAATAAAACGCCTGCTGCGCTCCCAGCCGTCGGACGGTTCCCGAGGCATGCAGGCTGCCGGGGCTGGGTAACCCGGGGCGGTAGGTTTGGGCGAGGAATGAGCAATCCCCAGGGAGCTGCAGGGCCACTCTCTCCGGGGGAACAGCTCCTCYGGCCCCTCGGAGAGGGGCGAAGCCGAGCAGTGGGAGCCGCTGGTGTGGCGGCCAGCCCGGCCCTCGCCCGGCTCCTCGCCCGGCTCTCCACCTACACACTCATCAGCTGCAGCCCAATTAAACTCAGTAATGTGCAGGGATGACTTGAATGCGCCCAGGAACATTTCCCAGAACTCATTAGATTTTATCCGATAAATACCACCAATTGTGTGCGCTAGCAGCCGCCTGCTCTCTGTCSGGCAGCGTGCGCGATCCAAATTAAATGGATGGAAATGGGGGAAACTGGGGGGGCAGGACACTGACTGCAGGGTTTGGCCTGAATGAAGCCCCGCAGTCTTGCTGAGCCTCTCCCCCGAGCAGGAGCTGTACTTCCCCAGACAGGATTTTCTTTGCGAGGAGTCGGTGGGAACGCGGCTGCTGCTTTGGTTGGGTCTTGCCGGCGTGGGTTAGTGCAGCTCTTCCACACACCGACTCGCTCACCAGCTGGATGGTGGATCCATGCTGTCTGCATTCWTTGTGCTTTTTACCTTTCATTCATGTCCAGAGTCAAATATAAGTGTTTAATTTGTAACAAACTGCCCAGAGCAGCCTAAATAATTTTGGGGATTGCTAGCCCTCGGCATGATTGGCTTTTCATTGTTAAATAGAAGCTCTAATGGTGGTGGCAGACATGAAATATATTTTTACCTGTAGCAATATGAATTAGCTGCATTATTTTCCATCCTATAAGGTCTTCTTAGGCCAGCCATAACAAGCACTTTGTTTTCAAAGGTTTGTCCCAGGCATGGAAATAGAAACACTCCAGACTTTGCCTTTGTTCTCTTTCAGATGTTTGTTTTCTCAGAGATTTTCCCCTGAATCGGGGAAGATATTTGAACTAATAACTTGGCTGAGGCTTCTATACATGTATTTTATATATAAAATACATACACAAAGTAATTCCAGCCACAGAAAACGAGAGTTGTGTGGGGAGCAGAGCCAGGTGCCCCACGTGGCAGCCCCGGAGGGGACATCGCTGCCCGTGGAGGTGTGCGGTCGCTGGTGCCCAGCGCGGCTGGGGCAGCCGGGTCAGAGCAGCGCGTTCATTGAGGTAACGGCACGTACCGGCAGGACCGTGTCCGCCGGTATTAAATAATCCCACTGATGCCAATTCTCAGTCCAGAAGTCTCAAGTTCGTACATTTTTTGTTGCCCTTGGCTCTGTGCGTGGTGTTAAGCTATGGTGCCTGCAGCTGCTGCTCGGCCCCCAGCGCTGGGCTGGTGCCGGGTCTCGGCCGTGTTACTGGGAGGAGTGGGCAGCTCCCACGTGCTGCACCCCAGCGTTCTCTGCTGCTTCTGCAATACAGGTTTCTTTGTAGGTCGCTGGAGAAGCAAGTGAGTTCTTTACTTGGATTTCCRTGAAAATAAATATGAGCTGTTGACCAGGCTGAAGAAACTTAAATCATTAACGTCTGTAAAATAAGAGAGGGCCAGTGCAGCGCTTCCCGCAGCCTGCAGCACCCCCGGCTCCGCTGCATTTCTCCTGTTACACAATGCTGATTGCAAGCCAGTGCAACAAAGAAATATTTACTGTTCCTGTATGCTTYCTCTGCACTGAAGCTTGACTACCAATTACTCTGTATTAAATTATGTTTGGTCATGCCGGTGATTRTACAGTATCCAAGCAACTCAGGCATAATCTAATTTAACACACAACATGGATTTACTCCGCTCCCATTCTCCTTTGTTTTTCTGAAAGTGAATGTGAAGTGAGCGGGCGTCCACGGACACCCCCAGGAAACACGACCTGCCTGCTCAGCTGCAGGGACCGCGCTCCCACGGGAGCCCTYGGCTCCCAGCCCGGGCTGTCCCCGCGGGTGGCAGAGCTTGGCCTCCAGCTCCTTTGGCTGGGTGCTTGCAGGAGCCAGCATGCCTCTTGGGGTTGCACCAAGTGGGTCAGGTCTTCTTCACGGAACAAAGTCCCGTTGCGGGGCTGCTCGTTGGTGATGCGTTGCAGAGTGCAGCTATTCCCCCGCTCTGTCCCACACTGCCGGGCCGATCTCCCGCTGATCCCGGAGACACGTGGGAACCATCGTGTGCTGCGAGGAGGAGGAACAGCCCGGAGTCCAAAAGCCAGTGATAGCCCARCATGTTGCAAGCAGGAGTTAAGAGGTTGCTCTGCACGTTTCTCCATTAGTTGTTGCTTCCCACCTCTTGCTTGTGCTGGAAGTGACTTCTGCAAAGCGTGGATGGAGAGAGAACTGAAAAAGGACCCATCTAAATTAATATTAGTGCAATTGCTTTCARAGTTCACTGGATGCCAGAAAGAAACAGCAGGTTAAAAGGAAAATACAGCAAATACTTGGAAACCTTCTAAAGGGCAGCTCAAAAAGCTCAAAGCTAAAGAATGCCACTAACAATGCCTGCCGAAAAGCACCAACATTAAGCACACTTTGGGATGAGAACACCCCATCTTTAGCAACTGTGGCATTATTTTCTAGTACAAAGGATGATGAARAGGTATAATTTATAGTAAATTATCATGTGGATAACGGATGTGGAATTTGAAGGATGTGGAAGGTGAATCATGTTTTGTAGCATAGCTTTGGTAACCGARCGTTGTGAAGACTACTGCTGGAAAACTACCCGTGGTACAGACCAGAAGTTCACGTGCCACCAGACCTGCACAGTTGCAAAATGGCTTCCACACTTTACAAATTCAAAGCAAACACGGTAAAGAGGAGTTTGGTGCYGGCTGCGGGACGGAGGTGAGGGCCAGCGCTCGTGTCTGGGTGCGTGGGCATTCCTCGGGCAAAGGGCAGAGCCAGGTCTGCGGCCGGTGCTGCAGGACCGTGTCCTGGTTGGGAAGCCATTAATAGTTTAGTCTGAAATAATTAACAGGACCGTGCACAGCTGCCTAGCCGTAATGAGTCAATGACAATGCAATTTATTAGAGTGATGTATTACATGGTAAAGGTAATGAGAAATGGAGGGACCTAATTTTGTAAGACTTAGATCAATTCAGTTGTTTTTTTATAAATGAACATTGTTTTACTAACCACAGAAGATCATTAAAATTATTATTTAATTAGTACTTTTCAAAACTATTTGAATTATAGCTGCTTTTTTCAGAATCCACATAGGACCATGTGAACGTGTGTCTGAAATATAGATGTTGTTGCAATGTAAAAACGTCATTGGCATTTGTAAATGTCTTGATAAGGAGGTGGGTTGGAGTGGAGGAAAAGGTTCGAACCCCTATATATAAGTACGAGGTTTCTTTCTGTAAGTAAGCAAGTTTCTTCCTAAGTAAGAATTTGTTTCCTATTGGACTTCTTCTGCCTTTCTCTCCGCTCCGCGAGGTTGTGACGCCCTAAAGAAAGTTTGCTTCTACCCTACCAGCTCCGCCGGTGGGGACAGGCTGGCGCCGGCGTCGCTGTGTGCGCGGCTTGGCCAGCTCTGGCCTTCGGTGAGGACGGGGAGAGGCTCTGCACCCACCCGGGGTCGGGGACGCTCAGCCGGGCTGGGTGGAGGCGATGGGGAGAGAGGGGCGGCAGCAGCCCCGCCGGGCAGGGCATCGCCTCGCCGCCGGCGCGGGGCTCCTTCCTCCTCGGGTTATCGTCTCTGTCACCGGAGCYTTTCTCTGGGGCAGCCCATCTCCCGCAGCGCTGCGGTTTACTGACACGGGAGATTTCTCGGACACTTGTGATAAAATATTCAGAGCTTCCTGACAGTGGGGGAGGTTACGGGTAAGAGGGAGGTCCCGCAAAGCTCCCAAGGGACTTTTGCCAGGACTTCCGCGCCTTTGAAGTTGTAACCCACGCCCAGACTTGGTGGAGGTGACAGCTCTGTGTGTTCTCCAGGGACATAACACACATCGGAGGTGAGACGTATTGCCTGGATGGAAAATAGAGCTGAAGTTGCCATTGTCGGGGAGCCAAGCCAGCAGTCCTGAGCCCCTGAGCATCCCTCAGTGATGCGGTCCTCTTCTGCTGCCTAAGGAGCCATCTATAGGAATGAGGATCAAGTGAGATTTGGATGAAAAAGGATGGAAAGCATCTTTTCTATCAAGCCAGCCCTAGCTTACACTGTGCTGAAATAAGCTAAGCATGCACACAAATGAGCAATCTGGTGTCTTGGCCCTGAGACAGTAATAAAAGCTCATGGCGATAACTTTTTGGGACAATCCAGCAAGATCTGAGTCTCAGCCTCACTTTGTGCTAGCCTGGTGCCTTTGTCCAGGGAAAACAGGAGAGAAAGAGTAAAGGGAAAAGACACTTAAAAAACCCCTTAGGTTAAAATTGTGTGACTGCACTGCCTGGAGTCATCAAGTTTCCTGGTTGAAGAGGTCAGGAGAAAACCACAAGAAAGAGTCGCGGAGCCGGGGCTGTAGGGCTTCCACCGCAGGTCCTCGTTGCGTCACCCGCGTACGTGTCGTTGCGGTACGTGTCGCGTGACTCCAGCACGTGACTCAGCCGGAGCCCACGGTACCCGGCAAGGTTGGTCCGTGCCTCAACCAGSCGTTTGCCACGGAGCAGCCGAGCACCCGGGTCCCCCGGCACTCGCAGTTGGACACGGCCCGGGGACCTCCGGGCTGCGTCCCGCGTTGCAGCGTGCCCTCGGTGCACGGCAGCGGGGCTCTCTGGGGCCGAGCTGGGGCAAAGGACGTGACCCAGGAGGGCTGCTGGTGCTTTGCACCACTAAGACCAGGAGCCAGACCAGTGCTACTCCAAAGTACCCCCCKCAAAACGCACATTAGTGCCAGGTCCTCAGCACGAAATGTTTCACTTCGCTGAACTGATCTGCTCCCGCTGGGCTGCAATACTTGTGAACATAAAAATAGATGGAGATGGCGGGGAGGAAGGCTCGAGTGCCGGTGGGTCCGTGGGAGAGCGGGTGTCCATGTTGGGCGGATTCCTCAGTGGGGTGGAGAAGGGCGCGTGTGCGCGCACGTGGGTGCGGGGGTAAAGCCCGAGCGTCGCCTTCCAGCCTGTTTTGGTTGGGCCGGATGGGGCTGACCTTTGGTGCAGGCAAAAGCTTAAATGGGTGAGAAGGAATTGGATTTTGGAACGTATTAGGTCACTCATTCAGTTGGAGAGCAGTGTGTGTCAGAGGTCCAACAATTTGTTTTTAGAAGGGTTTTAAGCATTAATGATTCAAGATGTTTTCCTGGGAGTGGTTTGCAACATGAGACTCAGTGGCCAGCATAGTGTTGGGGTTTTATGGGATTAGTCAATTCGCTAAGGCTGAAAGGTCTGTAGTAACACAATGGTTAAATTTGTACTTTTCCACATGGCTAAGCCTTCAAGGAGCTCACCAGGAGTGTAAAAAATGTAAACAGCATTGTAAGCTTTGTGCCAGCCATGAGGCAGGGAGGGGGTTTCCGTGCGGATTAGTTCTATCACCTACTTTTTTTTTTCTTTTTTTTTTCTTTTTTTTTTTTCAGAGTTGCAAATAATCACAAGCAGAACCTGATGACTGTTGCTAATCTGGGTGTGGTATTTGGGCCAACACTGCTTCGACCTCAAGAGGAAACAGTCGCTGCCATTATGGACATCAAATTTCAGAACATCGTGATTGAAATTTTAATAGAAAACCATGAGAAGGTAATGGCTTCGCTTGCTTCTTTCAGTGCAATTAATTTATGAAAACGAATTTGTCTCTCTTTACAAACTGCAGCCCCCGYTCCCTGTGGCCAGCGGCACCGGCGGCTTCGCTGCAGTCGGTGGGGTTGTGCCGGGGAGGGGAGCAGCAGGTACCTCCCAGGCGTTCCTACCAGCGATGGACACGACTCGGGATATGGCGTAGAGGCTCCAAAACTGACGGTTCTCGGGCTGTAGTTGTGTAACCAGCGCTGCTGGTAACCAGCCTTTTTTACGGTCATCTCAGTATGAGTCGGCGTGTCCGTGTCTCCATTACGGAAATCCCCCTTTCTTTCCCCTTTTCATTGTTTAGTAGGAATTTGTTCTTAGTTTCGAGAGAGATCAGCACTAGAAGAAACTAGTGCAAGATGAAGGCCTAAGCTGGCTTCCTGCTTTTCTGACTAAATCCATGTTTATTCAAGTACTAGCTTTATGCACAACATAGATCTCCTAAATTATGATGCATTTGTGTTTGTTGGCTGTAAGGGTGTTCTTGTCTGTCAGTGGAGCGGAGGTGGCTCGGTGGGGCCATGGCGCTGGCTGTCCCTCCTGGCCGGCCACGTGGGGTGGCTGCATGCAAACGGCAGTGCTAAAAAAATGCCATTTTTTTTCTAAATTCAAACAGTTCCCTGTTTACAATCTTTTTTTGGAAAGAAACAACTAATTTGTGCATTCAGGCTGCAAAGAAAGAAGTAGAGGCAGGCTTGCCCCTGGCCGGGGCTGCCGTGCAGGGTGGCATCGCGGCTCTGGCATGGGGCTTTGCTTGTAGACGTCTTGAACGGGTTTCTTGCAGGTTAAGGTGCAAGGCTGAGCCTCTGGTATGTGCGGTGCAGGCAGCAGTCCCGGGGCATGTCTGCGTGGGGCTGCAAAGGGGCATCAAAAACGCAGCCAGCGGGGATGGGGAGACAGTGTCTGTGGTTCACATGTTCTTGGAAAAATTGCTTCCA
Organism: Oceanodroma leucorhoa; assembly: GCA_030449065.1. Classification (NCBI taxonomy): domain Eukaryota; kingdom Metazoa; phylum Chordata; class Aves; order Procellariiformes; genus Oceanodroma; species Oceanodroma leucorhoa. The sequence goes on from JASVER010000039.1 coordinate 3,387,949, forward strand.
CGGGCACATAAAGGCCATGGTATTTATTTAGGACGGAGGAGCTATTTTCTTCTCCTCTGCATGGAATATAATGGCAGTGATGGCTTAATTATGAGCTGCTGTGCAGAGGGGCGTGCGAGCAGCGGTGATGAACCTGCGGTCGTGGGCGAAGCCCAGCTCCCCCAGCCCTGGTCCTGCATGGAGGAACTGGCATAAATCCTCATGTGGGCCTTCGATGGTCACCTCCGTCTGTCTGTCATCAATCTGTCGGTACAGAGAGGCATTTACGAGCTCTGCCTGGCTCTTGGTGGTGATGAGCTCTTTGGCTGTGCCGCCAGCGTCACGAGCAGCATGGCGTCGCTGCGAGCGCGTTTTATCTCCCTTCCCCTCGCTGTGCTTTATGGAGCCCTTCCCTCGCGGGCCTTTATAGAAACATGTCTTTAGACATTGATTTTTTTTCTGCCTGAACCGAGTCTCTTGCTGTGCCAGCCGAGCCCTCCATCAGCTGGCATCTGTGGAGGAATCGATGACAGATTTCTGCAGTGATTGCGTCCGGGTGAGCTGCAGGGCTCGTCTCTGCTCACCAGCCAAATTACAGCTCCTACCCCAGGGTGTCCGGGCTTTGATGGTTCCCCCTCCTTAGAAGTAATTTATAGCACCAGCAGAAGGGTGAATCTGCAAGTTGGTGACATACATTCGTCGCCAGTTAATTCTGCGGGGGGGTGTACCTGCTGCCCGGGTGCTCGGGTGCAGCGAGGGCTGAATTTGCAGGGTGCTGAGCTGCCCTCGCGGGGCGCACGGGGCTGGGGCCGTCTGCGGCTGCCACTTCGCTCAAGGGTGCTGTGGGCGAAACGCCTGTGAACCCGTGTCCCCATTTCYCCAGGGCTCGCGGGAAAAGATCCTGGGAAGGAGGGAGATAGAAAGAGGTAACTCCAGGAGAGGGAAATCTCTTAAATGCAGTGTTAGTGCCGCTTCAGCTCCTGCTTTAGGAGTGTTTTGTTTCAGTGTATTTCTTAATTTGAATTGATTTGAGCTCATTGAAGGTTCCCCACAGGAGCTGCTGTAGGTGATTAGCAATATGCAAGTTGCCTGCGCTTGTGCTGCTGGTGCTTTATGTTGTTTTACACCGGTGACTCACAGACACTGTTTATGATGAAGTACATTTGCAGGGAAAATGTAATTGATTTGAATGGTTCCTGGCAATCAGCAACTGTCTGGTATTACATTATATTTCCCCCAGGTAAATGGAATGCCTCTCCCGTCAAAATTACTGTTGTCATTGTGTATCCAAAAAAAAAAAAAAAGCAAGCTTGGTGATGACATCTCTTGGTCTGAATAACTGCTGGCAGCTTGTTTACACGGTCACTTCAGTAGGCTTATCTGATTGCCAGGGCAGCGGAGAGGGTTTCAGGGGGGTTCGTCAGTGTTCCCCGCTCCCCTGCCTGCATTTGCAGTCACCCCACCTGAGATTTGGCTCATCTTCCACCTGAGATTATCCCCGGGGAAAAACATTCATCCCGAAGCCATAGAAGTATCAGGGAAGGATGCTGCAGGATACAGCACCAGTCCAGTGTCTTCACCGATTAACACAAACTTGTGCTCCCTTTGGCGGTACCTCCGGATTAACGCGTGCCCCGTACGCGGGATGTTTCCGATGCACCTTGGGAGCGATGTGCAGTTTGGAATCGTAGTCAGCAAAACAAGGACTTTCTGAAGGTTCCCGGAACAACTGGTAAATTATGGTTTGCTCTACGTTGCCAGAGCGTCTGACACAGACCATTAAACCCTGTGTGTAATCGAAAAAGTTAAATTGTTTCTGGAGATTTAACAGGTTTCCAGGTCTCGGRTCTAAATTGTTTGTTATACTCACAGCAATAAACTCTGAGATGGTTTTTAAAGCTCCTCAGACATGTTCTCCTCGAGAAGGTCTCTGCGCATCAAAGTATCGCAGCCCTTGCGTTTGTCTTTATGATTGCAGCTGCCACTGGGAACTGCTGCACTTCGGGGGATCTCCCATGGGTTGTACTGACACCAGATCTTCTGGAAATGTGGAATAGCATTGGGATGAGAGTAGGATCGGAGCTTGGGGAGGAGGGGATGACGGCTCCATTTGCCTGCCAGATGTTCCAACGCAGCAAACAGGAGCCCTGAAATAGCCGAGCAGGAGCAACATGCCCAGCTCTTTGCAGCCCAGCGCTACCCAACGAASCAACAAAATGTCAAATTGCTAGTTAATAAGATTTATCCATTAGTGATTCTGAGCCTTTTCTGTGTATGTTTGTGAATACAATACATTAAGGTAATGTGTTATAAAATATATCCTGATTATATATAATTAAATGGATAATATGATTTTTCTCCTATGGGTCTGGATGTTGCCATGCCAGGCAAACCAAGAGTGCATCCTGTGCAAAAAAAAAAAGGATGCTGTGTTGTATGCCTAGTTACTCAAGTGATTGCCATTTAACACCATATTTCTGATTTAAAAATTAAAAGTTAGCCAAAAGTAATACTGAAATATTATTACATCTGACAATTCCAGATGTCCATCCATTTTCTTTTCCAAAGCTTAGATTTGTATAGCTCTCTGGAAAAGGCCATTGTTCTGAAGTGTTACAAAATTAAGAGATCGACTCACTGTCTGGATGATGTTCCCTCCAGACGAAGGATTGACCGGGTGAAATGTTAATGCAGCCGCTATTGATGACAAGTAGGAGACTAGTTTATGCAGGGAATTACACAGCCCCAAACACTAACCTCAGTAAATGGTAAAGACTAATACTAAAGTCAAAGCCCTCAGCACCTCGTCTTTGTTTTATTCTTTTCTGTAATTAGCAGAAATGTTTAGCGATGCTGTTGGCAGTGGTTTTAGCCGGTCGTCATGTAAGGCTTTGTACCACTGATATTTTGAACATGACAGCAGCTTCTTATTCTCCAAGTTCTTTGTGCGAGTCCAGATGCAGCTTTGTGCATGGGACTACACCGAGCTGTTGGCCGGAGCAGAGACCAGGGGGTGGATCTTTGGGCGCCGTTACATCGCATGGTTTGGGAAGGATACCTGACCTCTCCGGTTTTCACCTTCCTTGTAATAAAATGGGCATAATGGGGTAATTAATGCCAAGCACGAGCAGATCCTCCAGTGCGTGCCGGGGTGCGGGGAGGGAAGGAGGGCTCTGACAGAGGGGGCACCATCCCCAGCCCCGCCAGCACCAGTGCAAATGTGGGCAGCCTGGCAGCAGGGAACAATTCCTCCAAAACCCGTGGAAAGCGCACGTGCCTCATCCCTCTCCTTGCACAGAGCAGCGGTCGGCGCTGGGAGACACCCCCGGTCCTCAGCCCTGGTGATGGGGCCACAGGCTGGTCTCTCTGGGAGAGGTGCAGGGTAAAGGATGTAGCAGCACCTGGATGTGTTTCATTCAGAGGTTTCGTTCAGCCTTTAGACTGCCGTCCGAGATGAGGTGCCGCCGGGTCTTTGCAGTTTTGCRGACAGGGGAGAAGGTGCTGCGGAGCCACGAAATTGCTGCTTGCATCACGCCGAGCGAGCGCGCGCGGTACGGCTGTAAATGTGATTTATGAATCCTGGCTGCTCCTCTCCCACTCCRGCTATTCAACTGTCTCTCTCTCCCCATTAATTGGACTCTGTGACTGGGAGAGCTATAACCCAGGTTTGCGCAGTGAGGAGCTGTCTCGGCTATTCTTATTAAATTAAAAAATGAAACAAACCCGAGAAACTTTCCTGTGAAGAAGAGTGGGGGTTTTGTGCAAGCAATGTCTGAGCTGAGGGAGATGGAGTGGGAGGTTTTGGTCCAGCAGTGCCAGTTTCCTTTGCTGCTGAAGAGATCTGTGCCATTTCCCGGTACACGATAATGGCAAAGTCGTGTCTACAGTGAGCTATTTATCTTACAGTTCTTGGGGTCTCTCCTTAGACCTTCAAAATCAGCGTTGTGYTTTTTTAAATGTAGCTGTTAATTGACTTTTTCTCCATTGTGAGTGGCTAAATTTAGCCTTTGTGCTTTGTGCCGCTGAGAGGTGGTAGAGAGAGCGGCTTTTAACAGCCCTGCCTCTGCCTCCATATTGCTTCGGCTCTCCCCSTCTGGCTTTATCTCAGTGGAGATGCCGTAGCAGGCTTGGGACACCAAGGAGATCCGTGGTTGAAGACCGTCCTGGAGAAACGCTGGTGTTTCTGCTTCATCAGGGGACCGCGTCACGCTGTCGTCACCACGGCGTGCCGGCCGGAGCCGCGGGAGTTCCTCTGGGGAGCTCGCTGCGCCAGGGCGAAGGGCGCTCATGGAAGAGGTTGTGGCTTAATGAAAGAAGTTTATAATATAGCCAGARGCGTATTTCCTGAGCCCTTACGGTTGCAGTTGTGTCAGTGCCTGAAGCGCAGGCTGTAAACCCAAGGGCTCGCACATCAGCGCCCGCGACGGGAAGGGCAGGCGGGAGGCGGTGGTGGGGTGCGTGTGCCGCTGGGCGCAGGCTGCCTGTCCCCTGCCTGTCCCCTGCCTGTCCCCTGCCTGTCCCCTGCCTGTCCCCTGCCTCCTGCGCTGCCTGCACGTCTCCCTGCCCCCGCGAGTGCGGCCGGAGGGCGGGCGGCGTGAGGGTGCAGCGCAGGCCACCGGCACTGTGGGTATTTGGGCTGATCAGGCGTTTTAACCGAAATGCAAAGTTGGTTATGATAAGTTGGAGTGTGCAAGATCTTGGGTGTTGAAGCTTTTTAGTAGAATTGTTTCATAACGACGTTCCAGCTGCATTTAAAAATGCAACCTCCTTATAAGCTGAGGCTGGTTTTAGTCACTGAGTTCATAATTTAAGACCATATATATTCTCTTATTAAAGACCAAAAAAAAGAAATGAAAACCTGGAAGTTTATTTTCAAGTGTGCCATGGGAAATCATTGCATAAAATGCAATTCATAAATCAATACTTTTATTTTGCTTGATTTATACATTTCATTATATTTCCCAAGTAGAATTCACTATTGAAAAGCAATTTGAAAGCAAGAGCATGTTAAAGCAGGCAGTGGGCTGTGCTGGGTGTGGGGAGTGGAGCCCAGGGCAGGCAAGGAACCCCTGGTACCGATTTCGGCCCCCCGTGCTGAGGATCCTGCCCCAGAGAGGCTGTATTTAGCACGTAGAATGAAGGGCTCACGACATGGGTCCCAGCAGCCGGGACAGGCACCTGAAGCATGTGCAGCTGTGTAATGTTTTCGCATGGTAAGCAATGCGCTACGAATAGCTCTTCTAACCGGGAGCTGCGAGCTGGCCTGAGCACCGGCGCCTGTGCTGGGGAGGGCTGTTGGGGTGCTGGGAGGGCTGTTGGGGTGCTGGGAGGGCTGTTGGGGTGCGGGGAGCGGGGTGCAGCAGCCGTGCAAGGGGCTGGGGAGCTGCTGGCCCCCAAAATCCCGTGGGGAGCCTGGCAAACTGCTGCTTTGGAGGGGGGAACGGCCGCGGGCAGGCACACATGGGGTGAAAACGAGCAGTGCTGCATGCAGAAGGCGCAGCTTGGGCTGTTTCTCCCTCCTCTAATCCATAAGCCCAGGAGGAATGTGTGAATGAGCTCAGCAGAACTCTCCAGGAAGGGCTGCAGTAGAACTCCATGATCCATCCATCTGTTTCGCAGCGTGCCCAGCGACGCACAGCCAGAACTGCTCGCTTGCTGGGGGCCGGGGCCGGGGCCTGCCGTGCGCGCGGGAGCTCTGCACCGTGATCCATCGCCGCTTCCTGCGCCTCACCCGTCTGCAGGCTCGGAAGCCGCTCCCGAGSCTAGGCAGCGAGGCCCTACAAATAGAAAGGTTGGGGAGCCATGTCCTTAGCCGCGAGGTGTTTGATTCATTGAGAACGGTTCATTAGTTCTTCTCCCAGGGCTCTAAGTGCTGCCCTTTACACCCGCCTCTTCATGCTTTTGGGGAGAGATGTGACATTAAAGTTTTTGGCTAACGCATCTTGGCTCTTTAGCATTTATTTGTAGAAATCGGCATGGAGGGTTTATGTGCGTGTGTGAGGATTTTGTTGTTGTTACATGAAACAAACCAATTAACTGCTGGCAGCCGCTCCCGCTAGCTGGCAGGAGGCATTTTATGGCTTTCTGCAAGGCAAGGGCTGCCGGTGACCGGCGGCGACGGCTGCGTGCTCSGGAGGAGTCACCCCGGCACCGCGGCGGGCAGCGAGCTGCCTCTGAAGTGCGTTTTTCCTATTGGCAACCCCCGGCAGTGCCGGTCGGCTGTCCGGCGGGGGCAGGTAGAGCAGGGAAAGRCACTGAGGGATGGTGTCTTGATATACTCTAGCGAAGGGAAACCTTGAGAGAGCCGGTCTTGAGGCAACACTGCTGTTATCTGTGSCTGGAGTTCCAGAAAAGAAACAATAAATAACCAAATAACAACAACAAACAAAACTGCTGCTCTTTAAGTTCGTGCAGTTTTAAAATTCCATCCCCTTGAGAAAAATGTGATTACTCAGTTTTCTAATAGCTGTGGCTGGAAGTCGCGAACACTTTCCCAAGCTGGTCGGCGTCAGTGGGTGCGAGGGCTCCGAGGGCGGCGCGGCGGGGAAGCGTGCGTGGGGACGCGCCGATTTGTCCTGCCCGGGGACTCTCACCATCACCTGCTGGGGCACCGCGCAGCCTCGAAAACTCAGCRGAGTGCCAGAGTATCGGGGTTCTTCACATCTTGCAACATGCATCTTGGGTGAAGAATAGAGAAAAGGAGTGTAGACAGGGTGGGAATGTGGAATTTAGGAAATTATACCCAAAATGTTACTTTGTTGAATGCACATCTTCCTTAGACGTTGCTCTGCAGAGTGGTCGCAGAGSCGTGCAGACCAGGCAGGTGGGCAGCTGTTCTGTTTGAAGAGGTGATGCCAAAGGACAACTTGTTTATTATTTTTAACAGATATTTAACACGGTGCCAGAGACTCCGCCGTCGAACTCGCAGCTGCTGTTATCTCGCAAGAAGAGCACGGACTCGAAGCCTCCCTCCTGCAGCGAGAGACCGCTGACGCTCTTCCACACGGCACAGCCCAACGAGAAGCGTAAGTGTGCCGAGCCGCGGCTCCCGGCTTTCCCGTTTGACAAAGTTTTTGCCCTAATCATGATTAACAGATTGTAATTCCCATACCACAAAATGCAGTTTTACTGGTGTCAATGGAAGAGACGATTCCCCATAACAGGATCAGGCTTCAGTTTCCTCTACTGTCACGTTGATGGGGAGTGTGAAGATCGTCTGGCATCCAAGCCCTTAACCAAGGGCTTGAAATGAAGCTGCATTAGCACAGTATAAAGTGTTGCTGTCCCTTCCCCACCTGACGGGCCCCTGCGCGTTCCCGTTCTCATGTTGCCCAACCCGCGTCCTCGCCRTCATCAGCTGCCGAGATGCGCTCCTGCACGCGGGGCACAACGCATGTGGCAAGGGTGGAACACCCGCCTGCGTCTCCAAAAGGCGACCCTTYTTGGATGCCCACAGCAAAATTGCCTTTTACAGACATGAAAACTCGGCCAGGAGGTTCTGCATTTTTCWGAGGATTATGTACCGTGGCAGTTTAAAAATGTTGCAGATCATCTTTCCATTTCTGTCACTAATTGATGCTCCAGATATTTAGGTGAAAGAGTCAGTGCCCCATCCCTTCTTATAGAGTGGCAGAAATGTGTCTGCTCAGGCTGTTGCTTCACGTTACAGCGTAAGCCCAAATCCCAGCTCTCCTGTTCCTCCTGGCCATGCCTTCCCAACCCTTGCCTCGAGCTGCTCCTGGAATGGCCAGTTGCACAGGGAACTGTCCCAGTTTGCTAAAAAAGCAGTAGAGTAACCTGGTGAGCTGAGCAAGTGCTCGGGGGCTCACTTGCTTTGCTCRGGCAGGCGGGTGAGCGCGGGGAGCGAGGAGCAGGGGAAGGCTGGAGTTAACCCATCTCCCCAAGACTTCAAGCTGCGGGGTGGTCGGCATGGTTGCTGTGTACTTCGCTGACTCTCAAAACATGTGGGCTTGTCTGCCTCTGATTGAGTTACCGTTAATTATCAGGCACTCTCATTTCGGAGGATGTCATAATGATACACGTGGGTTTAAGGAAGCAGTGGTAGCACCAAAGCGTGCTCTGGAAATAGTGTATCACACGACTCTCAGTGGAGCCTCAAATATCAAAAGCTGCTTTTGAAAAATTTCAGCCTAAGTAATTTGTTTGCTGCTAACTAAGCAGTTGCTTGTTAGACTCTAGAGTCGCCCGGCTGCCAGAGCCTTCATGTAATGTCCTCCCCTTSCCTAGAAGAGGAACAGAGTTCACTTACTTATTTCTGCATTTATTTATTCGCACGCGAAGCAATGTTTTCTCAATTTTCCTCCTGACAGTCTGTAATCTCCTGTGTCTAYGGGAAGCCACTACCATTTTATTCAGTGTTTGCTGTCCCTGCTGCACGTGYCAGTTGAGGAATAATGTGAGGTTTGCTTTCTTACTGGTCCGGAGACGGGCCAAGGCTCTAGGTCAGGCTGAAGCACAGGGCTTAGGCAGCAGCTCAAGCYGAGCCGAGTGCCACGTCTGCATCATGTCCTGAGCTGTGACATCGAAATAGCTCTGCTGTGACACAGAGACAGCCGGCACCTTCGGCAGCCACCCCGGCAGCGCTGGCTGCGCCCGGGTTTGGTGGAAGCGCCTCTGTCCTTTGCAGGTGGCTGTCTCAGGGGTGAGGGACAGCGAGCCCTGAAGTACGTGGTCACTTTGCTGCTCAGGCCTCGAAACACGTATTGGAAGAGGTAAAGACGGCTCAGAGGAGCCCCAAGCACAACGGGAACTCCGAAGGCAGGCCGCAGGAGTCATTCATCTGTGAAACAAGATCTAATAGCTGGAAATTGAAGCTAGACGCGTTCAAAATGGAAACAGAGTGCACATTTTTTAAGACTGAGAGCAATTTAACCATAAAAAGAAGTTAAGTGGGACAGTGAATTTTCCATTACTTGAAATCTGTTCATCGAAGTCAAATACCTTTCTCAAATTTTCACTAAAATTCATCATACAAAGCTGTGTGTAAGTCAAAAATTATAATGTTCAACAGACAGAATCCTGCAAGAGAGCAAATTAGGTAATTATAGTGATTATTTCGTTGTTCAACATTTACATTTTTGWCCACAACTGACCCAGGAACCGAGTGGATATTGTGAAACAAGTGTTGTTAACACAACAAATACACCATTTTATTCCTTATCAGTTCTTCATTATAAACAGTGTTTTGGCACTTTGCTCGTATTTTGTTAGGCAGAGTGCTTTTGTCATCACTTCTGTGGTCCCTGTGGACAACTGCTATCAAAGTGCCCTAGATCAGGTTATCAGCCAGAAGCTCCTGCTCTGCTATCTGGCAAGGTGTGGCATTTGCTGGAGGAGAGCCCGGAGAAGCCGGAGGCTTGGGTGAGGCTTCTGCGGCTCTGCTTGACTTACTTTCCATTAAGATTCACAAAGGTTTGGGTAAGTGGTGAAAACTCAGCCTCGCTTCGACGTGTTGCTGGTTCTCGGGCTGGAAGGGAGGGAACTGAGACTGGCTGAGCAGTTCAGCAACGGGAGAGTTTGTTGTTTAGCGAAGGGAGGACTGCAAAAAATGAATGAGTCCAGCTCTCCCCTGAGACCCTCCTTTCCAGAAAGGTAGTTTTGGGGCTCTTGGAGAGAAGTTGCTGGTTTGGTTTATTAATGGTAGCTCTCTCGGTGGCGGGAGCTGGGCCACGTTGCCAGCAGAGAGGAGATGCAGCCAGGAGCTGGGGGCTGTGCTGTAAGGGGGGGTGTCGGTGGTCTGCAACGAGAGCGTGGCTGGCTGTGACCCCTCTCACACCCGGCTCTGCCGGCGGCTTGCGAGRTGGCCCTTCTGCCTTCTGCGTGACGGAGAAGAAACACGCTTTAGCTGATGAGTGGTCCTGCTCTTGTAGCTGTAAGACCAAATTAAATCTCACAGCAAAGAATCCTTCACATAAGCTTTTAAAAACATGAAGCAAAATACAGTATCAGCCTTTTAAAAAGGAGGAAATAAAATAAACCAAGAGTTTCAGATTCTGCCATTCATCTCCTTTCCTCTTTAGATGAAACACTTCCAGTTTCTTGGCTGATAGGGACTTTAATTCAATATTGGCTGGTAGCTAGCTCTGAGATTAGGCAGACAATTGGCACTGATTTGTTCGGCTTATGGAGCTTATTTTCGGCCTTGGGCAGAAAACGTTTGGAAACAATAAGACGTAGTGTTAGACCACACTCCAGCAGCTCAGGTCCACGCTCCTCACAGCCTCCGGTATGGCCATTCAGTSCAGTGGGGCTCAGCGTGGGCAGTCCCTGGGCCTGGCCACCTTTGTAGGCTACGGAGGTGGTCTGTCACAGCACTGTTTAAAACCTGTGCTGGCAGATGCAAAAATAGAGGAGTGATTTGGATTGGCCTTTTGGGGTTTTTAGGCCCATAGGCAGCTTAATTTCTCTCTTATTTAATCTTCTGGCTCCCGTGTCTGCCTGTCAATATTTATGGAGGTCAGCACTCTGCTTTTCTTCGCTTTTGCCTCTTCTTATCTTCTGCGGGGAATTTTTTCATCGCAAAGTGCTTATGGGTTCTGAGTCCCAGGTGGGCTTTTGAGAGCTCATAGCTTCGTATCAGAGGACCTCCCTCTGTGGGGAAATCACTCTTCTTTATGAGCTTTTTTGATTTGGTTTAGGGAAAGCATGTCATTTGAGCCACCGTATGGCTCCAAGTTGATGAGATTGTTTGTATTATTTTCCTTTTGGCATGTCAGGCGGTGGCGAGTTGGAAACCGTGGCTGGGCAGAAAATCCAACTCGGTCCATTGGAGGARCAAAGGAGGGGACAGAGAAGTGTATGTGCTGCTTGTTCCCTTGGTGACTTATTGGAGGTCAAGATTAATGAAATGAAAGATTAATGAAATTTCAGGAATGTGTTGACATGTATCAACATAATTAACACATCCTTGGCTTTGGCTAATCTCTGGAAGATAAGCTCAGCCTGAGCTAAACCAAGTTTTAGCCTTGTCTYGCTGCCATGTGGGCACTCTGAATTTGTCCAGGTACCAGGAAAATGCAGCAACTCCAGCGCAGGAGTGTGACGAGGAGCGTTAGRCTCTGCTCTTCCCCCTGGCATCCACAAGCCTTTTGCTAGTGTAGGCTCTTCTCTTTGAAGCAGTGGCAAAGAGTTGCCACATGCTCCTCTGCACCTGGGGCAACACTACTGCCAAGCTATTTTATGGAAATGTAGGTGGTTTCTTTCTGCTGTATATTCAGGATTAACTTTTCATATATCCCAGGAGTTCCTCTTACGCTGTTTTATCCTTCTTTAAATGTGTACAGGATACAGGTAGGTATTACATGTTCTTCTAAAACAAGCAGAGGTCTACAATTTAAAGGGATTGAGAATAAGGGATTCCTTATTACTGTGTGCTTTTTAGTAGTAATTTGATCATATTAGTGTGCACTGGAAAAATAATTTTTGAAAGATTTATCATTGAAGTAGGACTCATTATGTTTTCCAGCAGGTCCCTATCTTTCAGGAAAACATCATCACAGAAGTAGCAGTTCTCTGCAACAGGGCTGCGTTCCATGCCATCAGTGATGATAATTGCTTCTCACAATTACAATTACTGCTTATACGGAAAAGGCATCTTATGAAAATGAAGTAATGTGCTTTTAGGTAATTCGGCGTAGAGCTGAGGAGGGAGCCCATGCTGTGGATGTCGGTTTGGGACRCATAATATTTTCACTCCTCACTGCTGAAGTTACACAAATAAGGGGGAAATCTCGTAACAGAATATGATCAAGGGAAATGAGAAACTCTAAGAAACCTCCAGATTGTCAGCGGGGCGGTTCCAGTGTTTCCCCGACCCCGTACAGCCAGCACTACGGGGGGTGCGGGCATAAGGCACTATTTCAGATCAGATACGAAGCCAAGTTTCTGACCSACAGCTGCTCTGTATTTCAGAAGAGCTAAGATGAAACGGAGYGGAGACCCTTCTCCGCCTTCTCCTCTGCTGCTTTTGGATTATAGACCTGGCCAGAAAGGATCGAYAGTAGTTGATGTCAAGTCCTAGCTGAAGCATTTTTTTTCTGAGATAAACTTTAACTGGGTGATCTGTCCTTTTCTTGTTCCAAAATGTTATCCTGCTCAGTCACACAAATGCTCAGTCCCTTGGCAGCTGATTTCAGTCACAGAGAAATCCATTCCTGTATGTAGTTCSCATTTTAATTTTTTTCAGGTTGTGTGGTACTTTGGATGTCTTTGGGAATATAAAATATTAATGCCTTGAGAAAAATGAATATTTTCTTACTGAAAATGGCATTAATTTGAAATGTAGCTGCATCTTAAGGAAAAAAAAAACCAAGAGTACCTGGTATTTCTTATAGTTTAATGTATAGTATCTAGAAAAGTCTTCTGGGGTCTGGTGAGATGTTGCCCTGTTGGCATTAGGGCAGGGATTATTACTAGGAACGCTCRATGCCTTTGCAGCAGTACGCTCTTTACCTTTGTATGCAATGGCAGCTGTGTGTGATGGCTGATGATTTGTGGTTTTTGATGTTTTTTTAGAGGAGAATAGGAACAGTATCATCAACTCCAGCCTGGAATCCGTCATCTCGTCAAACGTAAACAGCTTCCTCAACTCCAACAGCGCTCCCCAGCCCAGCCTGAACTCAAGTGATCTTGAACTAGAAGTAATTAAACCCAACAGGCCAAATTCACTGTAAGTACAGTGGTAATTAGTGTTTTATAGGCTCTCCGTCCTTAATCTTTAATCAGGGTTGTTWCTTACTCTGAATCCCATCAGTTTGTTGAAGAATACAATTTAACATTTTAATTCTTAATGGGCGCCTAGCATGCGCCCTGCATTTTTAACTCTGTCTAAGCGGTGGAATTCATTATTGGGCGTTATATCTGCCGGCGAGTTTCAGCTCTGATTATTTTGCACGTGTGGATTATTTTTCGAGCAGAACTCCGCATTGCTGCTTGAACCACTCGACCCATCTGGTGATAACTCCAGCAAACACAAAGGACTTTTCTTCTGAGTTAAATTCTATGACTGTTGTCAGTACAGTTGATCTCTGGCCAAATCTGTGCCATTGCTTCTGCTATTGCTTCCTTCATCTGGAAAGTTCAAGGGAAAAAATAGCGACCTTAGCAATGACTCCCTGGGGACGGCCGAGTTATTTATGAAGTCCCCTGAACTTGACACAGCTGAGCCCTCAACGCCGATGGCCGTCTCTGCTGGGGGAATTTCCTTCCTGCCGCGGCTCTGCTGGGCCYGATAGCATTTTCCCACAGAACCTCCCCTCCTCGTACACGTGAAGATCTGCTCAGATCTTCAAGAGCCRTTGCAGTCCTTGCAAGCCGAAGCCAATTTTCCCCCCAGGGCTCCTCGGCACGGTCCTGCCCGTCCCCGCGGATCGGCTGGGAGGAACGCTGCTGCCTCCGCGGCAGTTTATGGCCTTGCYGTACGCGGCGACCTTCTCAATTAAGGGAGACCTTCCGTCCCACCCCTCCGGTCCTCCCACAGGCTCCAAACACTTCCAGTTCCCACTCAACCGTAGAAGTCCCCAGTCCCTTGAGAGCAGACAGTGACATTTTTGCTTTAGCTGCTTTCTTCTGGTTATCAGCGGAAGCATTGCTAAGGGCTCGCAATGGCCAAGTGCCTGGGCGGGTACTGGTAGAGATGGTGAAACTTGTTGCTGTTGGCTTGGTTGACAGCGAGGGTTGGGGTTTGGGGGGTCTGGGGTGCAGCCCTCGCTGCCGGCACGTGGAGACGGCTCAGCCCCTGCCTGCGGTGGTTTGCACGGGCRGAAGGGTAAGTACGCAGCGGGCAGCCGGCACTACTGCCTGCGTGAGCGTGCGTGTGAACGAGGACAGGCTCTCGCTTTCATCCACCCGCTCTGCCTCTCTCCTCACCATYGCTGCCACTAAAACCATGAGCTGCGCGACTCCCAAACGCGCCCGGCCTCTTGCCGGCCTCGCCCRGCGCCGGCTCCGGGAGCGGGGTTTGTAGGGCTCAGCTCCGTGCCTTGCCTGCTCTCTGTGGATTTACCTGCTGCGAGAAAGCCGCCTGCAAGGAGTGTTGGGGTGGCAGAATAGAGCATCCAAAAGGTAGGACACCTCCAAATTAAGGTTGCGCATTACATATGTTATATAGCGAGTAAAGATGCGTAGATATCTCATGCCCRTACTGCCGGTTGAAGCTCTGGAAGTCGGTCACATACCATTCCCCCAACAGGATGTTTTTAGTTTATTTATCCTTTAAGGGGAAAAAAAATGCTGTGACTTATAATATGGCAAGGTTTGTGAGCCTGAGTCTCACTGTGACCTTGCAGGAATTGTTTGCCAAATTCACAGTTCTTCAGATTCCAAGAGTTGCCTGTTCCTCATAATTTATTTTTTAAAGGAAATCATAAAGAAGTTCAGCAGAATAAATGAGTTAAAGCTATGTGGGGCTTTGGGGAATGGAGGCATCTTGCTGTTACYGAGGAATTAAGTGAGCAGACGGGCAGTGAGACCATTTGCTTGCCACTAGTTAAGGGGCCTTTACAATTCTGCGAAGTGAAATAGTGATTAGCAGGGTAGCACCGGCAGCTCTTACGGCTCTGACAGTGTTTGTGGCATTTGGTGCGTTTCCTCAAATCCAGTGATTATGTTATGATTTTTACGCACGCAGGAATACGCAAGTTCTCAGGCAATGTTGAGCTAAAGGTTGAGAAGTGAGTCTTAAGGAGAATAATCTCACAAGGCAAATATTTTCTTCTCTGTAACCCCAAATATTTAAATCAAATATCTTTAAGCCAATCTTTCAATGAGAAATGCGTCTGACTTCATTTTATTCTTTTTAAACAGTACATATAGATGTCACTTCAGCCCCTCTGTGCCCGCTTACATGAGCACAAGTCTGTGCCCATGGTTTTGGCAGGTCCGTGGCGTTTTGCCCTCGGTGGTCAGCGCTCTCTGGGGGTGTTGGTTTGCAGTGGCGAGGATGAGGAGGGCGAGGAGGGCTGCCAGCAGCGGGTCTAGCCCCCAGCCCTGCCCCGTGGCTGTTTACAGGCTGCAATCTGGGTTGGGGCAGGGTGTCTGAATGGTGCCAGTATCCCGGCGGCTTTGTCGTTGCTGCTCTGCGGCACTGCCCAAATAATAGCTGTATAAAGCTGCTTCTGTTTGTTTTTTAAGCAGCTGAGTAATTTGGGCTTTGCAGGAAGCCCTGGGCAGCTACGCACACTGCAGTCGGTCTGTAGTATCTGTTACTGCCATGCAAGGGGTTCTGGTGCTCCCCTGTAATTACCGGACCCGCAATTAGGGTATATGGCAGCAGGGAAGGTCTCAGGGTGCCTTGACCTTTGTGCTTCTTCAAATACTCTGCCAAATTCTCTGCCGGTCCTGTGAGAGCCGTCTTTGAGCTCTGCTTCAGGACTTGGGGTTTTTTCTTGCATTCTTCACCACTTTCTGTAATTTTTCAGCCATGGACCAGGGCCATCCTGTTTGAGGACCCGTTCAGGAGGGGTTGGCTTTCCTGGCAGCCTGCCCATGAGCTGATCAGCTGCCTGAGCTGGGAGCCAGTGCTCGCCAAAATTCAAACCCTGCAGCTGAGGAGCTGTAAAATTCCAGGTGTGCGGAGGCCAGGAAGTCCCGCTTTCCTCCTTGAAAGAAAAAGGGATTTCTTTCTGAACAAGAAACTCTTTAAGAGAACAACTACCAAAGAATCCTGGATTTGGTGTTTCCTTCCCTTCGAGAAATGGACCTCTGCTTCCCTAACGGGACAACAGCAGAGGTTAGTAAACTAAAAATACTCCAGACCAGAATTTGACCTACTCCTTATTTTCTGCTGAATGCATCACCGAAAAAAMCAGGCTGATGGAGATTTCCGCGCAGGGGAAATGCCTTCATTAACTAGGGCCTTTTCCTGCTTTCTTCTGAGGTTTGGTGCCTGTAGGTGCTGGTGCGTCTCTCTCCCTTTGCCCACGTGGGCAGGGTGGACATGGTGACCCCAGTGTCCTGTCCAGCCTCACCGTCCCGCCGGGCCCCAGTCTCAGCTGAAGCTCTCCTGAGATGGGTGCCCACCTAGGGAGGGTGACGGGCAGAGCGGGCACGCAATGAGCCTTTCGGCATTAATGTCGCTTTGAAATCTTTGCTTATGTTGTCCATCAGTGGGTTGCCCATCAGTGGCTTTGTGTCACCTTCTCACACGTGCTATGGAGCAGGCAGAGCGTGACAGCTGCRAAGGGGAAAACACATTTTTTTCTGCTGGTCACAAGGTACCAAACTCTGGTCTGTGCCCAGGGAAAGCTGTGACGACGYGTTGCCCCAAAGCGATGTCCACCTTGGAGCTGCTCTCCAGCCCAGCCAACGGCACGGACAGTGGTGTGYCTGAGACCATCAAACCTTTCCATCATTAGTTGCCTCCTCCCCACAGGCTGCAGCTGGATTCAGTGCTTCCACCTTCACCCTTTAAGCCTTCGCAGAGCCCAAGTGGGGTGTCCCCACCTGTGATGTTTCACGTTGGGCATGGTGGCTCCTGACTGCATGGGAGCTGTGGCTCAGCTACTCACCCTCTGCAAAAGTGCTTTGGGAAACTGCAGGGAAAGGAATTGGGTCATTTCGATGTTCTTGCTTCTTATTAAGCTGAAAACTGATGTTTTTGTGGAAGTGACTCCTGTTGATCTCAGTGGGAGACTTGTTGGAGTGCAGATGTTAAGGACTGCGAGTCTGGGGGATTTCTTGTTTTSCTTTTGCTGCAGTGAGCACCGATGCATTCAAAGGTTGCCTTTAAATGTGCAATGCTAAAAATTGTGAACACTRTCTGTGAAATTAGGGATGTTTGAGCCTCCCCAAATTGAGCCTTTGTTTACAAAAGCCTCTCGGCTCCCTTCTAAATGCTCATGTATCCCCCAGGTCTGCTCCACGGGGGGCTGAGCCAGTTCCTAAATCCCCCTCGTGAGTGTCTGCCGCTTCCCCAGCCTCTGGGCGCGATGAGCGTTACAGAAGCAACGGCTGGGGCCGAGGTCTCCCCACCTCGGTGCCATTACCCCTGTCCTCCTCCCAAGGGGAACGYGGTTGTTCTCAGACTTGCCTTCCCTCGAGCGTGGTCCTCCTTCACCAACCGGGAGGGAAATTGTTTTGCTGCAGGGCAAAGGCTCTTCCTTCCCAGCCACCAATCGGGGTTTTACTATGGGAATGCATTTATTTATTAGGGCTGGTTTTATTTTTATGGAAAAACTGCTCTGGGCAGGAGTTGTACTCGGTGAGTCAGCAGGACTGCTGTCCCATGCCAGGAGCTGTCACTGCAGCGGCGGGGTGTGGAGGGACCGGGGCTGGCTGCCGGGACCACCAAAGCCCCAGAGAGGGGGATTTGTTTTTAAAGAAGTGTTGGGTTTCYTTATCCTGCTTTGCAGAAAGCGTCTTCCTTAGAAAACATGGCAAAACAAGAACCAGAAGTGCTGTGTTTCTAGCATAGATACATACTTCAGCTGAAGCAGGGGAAGTTTTGAAACTAAGTTGTGTGATCATGAAAAGCAAAACATTTAAGATTGCGGTTTTTAAAATCCTTTAAAAAAAAGCACCTTGCTATGGTAGCTTTGCAATGCATACCTGTGAAGCCTCCGACGTGGGGTGTTATCACCRTGGGTAATCGACACCTTGGTTGGTGCCTGCTTTGTATTTTTTGTCCTTTGTTTTATTTATTTATTAGTCTCATCTGTGTCCCCTGTATTATTCAAAGACCTGTGCTGCACGCAGGGCCCCACCGTGCTGGGTGCGTGGGCGGCCGCTCCGAGCGCTTAAATCTGGCTGAGGCCAAATCAGAGGTGGGTGCTGCAAACACAGGCAGCAGTAGCCGGATCGCGTTACACAGCCTCATTGGAATCACCTTTTAGTGCTTAAAATAAGCATAATACCTTAGTCTTAAACTAGCTGTTGGGTGTAATACTGGGTGCTTCTGGCTGGCTTCCTACCCGCGACTTGCTGCGGGCTTTTACAGTTGTTTGCAAAGCTGAACAACTAATGTGCTACAGTTTGGAAAATAAACAGCAGTCAAAACTTAGTGGAGGAGGTAGATGGAGTCGGGAGGGTTTCAGTTTTTCCTCTCACAGTGATTTCTTGTTGTGTGGGACTGTTTTGAAGGTGGGGTGGGGCCAGATGATGTTTAGCCGGGTAACTAGATGGGCTGCATTTTTGCATTTCGACTCCACGAAATTGCYAGCCTGCGCTCTTGTAGGTACCTACACGATACCCAGGGGGCTTTTGAAGGGAGGTGAGGATCAGAAGCGCACAGGAAGGCCTGGGGTGGGTAGCAGAGCACCCAGAATTCACAGCTAGCCCGAGGGATGCTTGCCCAGGTCCTGCTGGTGCTCCCGAGGAGAGCAGCGGCGGGTGGCTGTTGTCAGGAAGACAGGCTGGCTGCTATTTCATGCCCAGCAAATGGGACTAGAATACAAAACACTTTTATTTTTTTAACACTTTTATTTTGTTAAAGCGTTGACCACATTTTTGCAGTAATGTTTCCCAGTGGTGGCTCTGAGAGCTTATTTTATCCCCCCCTGCCCTTTTAATTTTTTGCTGCCACCGAAGGACTGCTCCACTACCTCTGATGAAGTGAAGCACAGCCTGACAGGACTTCTGGGATGTTCCTGAACAGTTGCTTCTTACAGGTTTCTAATGGTCTGTTAGAGGCTTGTTGATTTCTGAAGTTATAAGACCGTCTGTCTCTGTTGGAAGATTATTTAGTAGCGTCCTCAGAGGCAAAAACTTCCCATTTCTGGTCTGCCTTCATGGCAGGGCACCCAGGAGGACCTGGCCATTTCTGCACAAAACCCACCTGTGGGCAGGGTTTTGTGCAAACCTGCCCGTTTGCCTTCAGCGTCGCGTATCCCGCGGTACACGGCGTGTCACCGTCTGCCGCTCTCCCGCGCCTCGGGTTGAACTGCGTGTAGCTCAGCCTGCCTCCGTGCCGGCTGCATCCGAGGGGCTGCACTGCGCTGGGCAGAGCTTAGGGAGAGGAGACCTTCCCGCAAGTCACCCCGTGAACAGAAATGGCTCCCCACGGCGCGTTTGCTCGTGCTTTCTGCAGAAGTTCGGCTGTTTTTTCCCGCGCAGCATGACTTCGTGGGCGCAAGRCGTGCCTGCGCTCGGGTGTCCGGGAGCTGGGGAGGCAGCGCCTGGGTCTGGGGTCCGCAGGGCTGGGGTGAGCCTGGGGCCAGCGGGATGGGAGTGGGAYGAGGTGCAGGAGGCACGGGAGGAGGCTTTACCTGTGCAGAGCAGGCGCAGAAATACGCCTTTTTCTATGGGGTGGGACTCGAGCGTCAGCTGTGTGAGTGGGTGTCTCTAAAAATAGCAGGGACTGAGCTATTAAATAGCTCGGACCTGGGCTTCTGGCAGGCTCAGCCCTGCCCGGGGCTGACCCGGCAYGACCCTGCTGGGTCTGCTTTGCTTCTGTAAAGCTCCGAGAAGCCCCCCAACTTTAGAAGGGATCCCCCAAGGTTGGGAGTCCTCCCGCACGAGGAAATGCCAGAACTAACGCTGCCTTACGGCCCCTACGGCCGTAATTTCCCTGCCCTCCTGCGTACGTGATCTCTCCTTTAACGCTTCTTGCTTTTCCTCGGGGAGAAGCCAGTGCCATCGGGCAGCCAAAGGGCAAAGCTTCACCAGGGCTTGTTTCAGCATTTGGAGTACATGGCTTGGCAAATGTGGTGTCTTTTTAACGTAGGATGGGTTCAGGTGCCGGTCCGTGTCTGCTCGGTTTTGTGCTGGTGTGATAATTACAGAGCAGCTCCCTTCCCAAAATCAACGCCTTTACCGGTTGCCCTCGGAGTTAGCTTTGTTAGGTGCAAACCAAGTCAAAAATAAGGAATTCAGAAAAAAAAAATCACTTGATGAAGAAAATATCATCTGTTACTCCCTCAAAATGAAATACTATTGGGMATTTTTGCCTGCCTTCTCAAGGAGGTACAACCAGCTGTCCTGCTAATGACACTGCCCGTGTTCGACGGTGTCTCCCCCTCTCCACACCCTTCCGGGCCCGTCACACGCTGTTTGCCGCACCTCCTTCGCCCCGGGGACTCTGCCTTTAGGGAAATAATAGCTTTGGGAAACTTGGATTTAGTCATCACGTGTCTATTTGCATTTTACTTTATTTTCTCATTGACCAAGTATGGCTATTTCTTGCCCTCCACGGGTATGGAAAGAAATGAGGAGCAGATCTAAGGTCTAGTGGTCAAGAAAAAAATAACCCAGTTAGTCTAAGGAAGAGGGGTTATTCCCATGTGCTTTTGATTTACAGGACCAGAATAAATCTTCATTAAGCATCCCAGTTAAAACTTGAACAACATTTCTCCTTCCCTGCCTGAAAAAGAGAGAAATTTCAAGTATTACTATGTTTGCAGAACAGCCTCCATCTCGTTGGCCCCGGGCGGAGCGGCRGGGGGGGGCGGTGGGCTGGCGGGGGAGGCGGCGGAGGCGCGGGGCGACGGCACGCTGAGACCTTGGTGCGGTGGCCATGAAGGACTGCGCCCCATTGCCCCGTCCCTCTGCTCTGAAGTCCCTCGCCATCCCGAATCCACGTCTAGCAGCAGACAAACCAGTGTAGCACCATCAGTGTATCGGACAGGGTAGGATAGTATTTTTTGGAATAAATAATCTCTTCAAAATGCAAACAGATTCAACAATCATCAGCTGTGACCCACGTAAGCAAAAGCACGCGAGGAGAAGTAAATAGACTTTTAAGTGCTGCTGGTTCCTTGCAGAATTTAAGTCACTTTTTCCACTCTGAAAAATAACTATGTAAACATGACACAGCCTTATTCAGCAGCTCTGCTCCCTGTACCTGCGCAGAATGCAGATCTCCGCAGTAAAAATAAATGGTTTAGTTTTGCTTTGCTTTTTTTTTTAAACTTTTGTGGAGTCGTCAGTAGTAGGAGTGATGTGAACTTTACTGTACCCTGCTTCATTAGTCAAATTACCACAGGAATAAATCCTTCTTATTTCAGAAGCCGTGTCCCTATGCTGTCRGCAGGAAGATTAGCCAGGTGTAAAGGGCAGCAGAAGCTGGTGTTGGTTAGGAATTCGGGGGGAGTTTCTTGGTTTCTGGATGCCGTGTGAAGTTGGCAGCTAGAATAAACTTCTTTTATTTATAGAAAGACCCCCCTGAAGGCACACAGAGAGCATGTCTGGGGAGTTACTTGCAGGCTGTGAAAGCCCAAGAACTCTTTACAGCCATATTCAGCTTCTGTTTTATTCGGCACAGAGAAGCCGTGAGACAGTGCCATTTTATTCTCCAGGCAGAGCTCGATGAAAGCACGGCACAGAGGTGATATGGGCAAGTGCTCCAAGGAGCGCTGCTCCCAGTGGGTGGTACGGCGCTTGCCCTGGCACCCCGACTCTTGGCCCGTTTAACTCACACAGTGGAAGAAACCTATCCTCAAGAGTGGATCTATTTTTCTATAAAATACAGTGCTTTAAAACATCGGTAAACGTGCAGTTCTGGCAAAGCTGAGCTTTCTCGTGGCCGCAGAGTTAATCTGTGGTTACTGTCAGTGATGATCTCCATGCCTGTCAGCTGCTGTCACAAAATACTGTCATTTCTGCCTTTTTATTTAAAGTTCTAGAAATGCTCAGCTGCTTTTTAGTTTCATATATTTTTTTTACAGATACTTGTGATACTTTATATGGAGTGTCTAGTTGGGTAAATACAGGCAGAGAGGCCAAGGTGGTTTGTCCAAGGGGCAGCACCAGCAATGGCAGTCTTGACTCTGCCCTCTGTCCTGCCCTGGGATTTACATCCTAAAAGTAAATCCTGTCTTTATCACACCGGATTCGGCAGTAAGAGCTGGGATGGCAGCTGCTCAGAAGTGTTCCRTTTCAAGCTAGGAAAATGTCCGGTTGCAGCTGAAGGTACTAATTCCGRCAGTGGTGTTAGATGAGCCGTGGGGTGAAGTGGAACCAGCTGGTCTTGCAAGAGGGATGCTTGTTAGTCACTGCTTCGTTTTTCACACCTTTAAAATGCGAATGAAGATGGTTAATAAGGAACTGTTGCACTCACCAGATAACATCTTGCTGACTTGGCAAAAAGATTTGTCATCCTTGTGAGCTGAATGCTTCTGCTGGGTGTCAGAAGGAGCAAAATGATGTCATCCCGTGTGATGAGTAAGGGGGGATGGTGCCAGCCGGCTGCCGAGGCTCTGCCCTGCACCTTGGGTCATAGAGCCAGCGGCAGCGCGGGGGGGTGTTAGGGGTGTCCCTAGGGTCCAGCCGGGCCAGCTGCCGCTCTCATCGCAGCAGGCTGCGGTGGCAGGGCTACGGCGCTGGGGACGTGCTGCCAGCACCAGCGGGATCAGCTCCAGTCTGCCCTCGGACGGAGCTGTGTGCCTGAGCCACGTCCCGGTCCAGCAGTTTTGGTTCGTCTCGGGCTGTTGCTGCCCTGTTCGGTGCGGTCCGGTCCTCGCGAGGGCTTTGGGAGCTGGCAGGTTATATATACGTCCTCGGTAACATCCATGTCAAATGCCTCTTCCTCCTTTTTCTCCCTCTTTCACTGCCTATTCCTCTCTTCTGCTGGGATTGTACAAATAATTCTGGCATTGACTGCAAAGCGCAGTGGTGCCAGTGTGTGGAAGACCCTCTGAAGTGCCGGGGACTTTTTGAGCTGCTGTTTGCCTCTGTGCGCCAGYGTTTCCTGGAGGTCAGGCTTACAGGTCAGAGTATTCCTGAAATAATCCCTTCCCTGTTATCAAATGATGTGAGGTGCAGAACTGATGYGCTTCATGGTTGCGAGCTGTGTTTTCCATATATCAGTATATTACCTGTTTCAGAAGGATGAATGAGGTTCAGGAGATAGGAACCCTGTGATGCATTTGGAAGAAAAAAAAATTATCTGTAGGTTAACGTAAGCCTATACAGAAACTGTCAGCCAGAGCATCTGCCCTGCACATGGCCAGGGGAGCTGGTCGGCGGTTGATGCAGAGCGGGTAAGGGGCCGGGGCTCGGGGCGGGCCGGCGGAGGGTCCGGCTGCCCCTCCCTGGGGCGAGCTGGACGGGGCGGACAGGAGAGAGCGGGCAGCATCTCCTGCACTGCATCTGCCCCTCCGCCCTCCATCCAAGGTCGTGGTGTGTCAGAAATGAGCCCTTCACCTGCACGACCTCTTCGGTTCCTCTCCCTTTTGCTCTCTTGCCCTTGTTTTRCGGAGGCTTTCGTGGCTCTGTTTCATTTGGTGGTGTTGTTTATATTCATGGAGAATAAAGGCAATTAGAGGTGCAGGAGGCGCAGGAGCGAGTCCCACCCTCATCCTGCCTTCCCGTCAGCCACTTTGGGAATGTCTCTCTGAAATGGCATCTCTGGGACTTCTGTTTAAGAAATTTTCTCATAAATCAAGTACTCCTGTCCCTGAGAAACCTGGATTCTTACCCGCTCTCCCCGCCCCCAATATTCAACCCCACTTTTAATTTGGAAAAAGACCAGGAAAATGTACTGAGGTTTTGTATTGATGCGTGTCGCTATAAAAATGGGGTAATTTGTGCTCAGAGGGGTCCTTTTCCTCCTGGGTGGGAGAGCTGGTGCCCAGGAGGTTGTCCCAGGGGACGGCAGCTGGCAGGGTCGGGGCCGCCAGCCTGCTCGGGAGGTTCCCACATTGCAGCGAAATCTTAATGCCATCTGAGCAGTGCTTACCGTGGTAAAGATGTTTCTTTTTACTTTAGCTTCATTTTCTAGTTCTCTCTGTTCATACGAAATTGCAAAGAAAACCTTGTGGTAGGCGCAGGGTGCCTGGGCTCTTACATGGCAATAGAAATCGCCTGGTGCACTTGGGGTAGGTGAAGTGGGGCTGTGAGGAAATAGGAACTTGATTAATTGCGAGGCTTTGGGCAAAACAAAGCTGTTTCTTCTTCCTTCCACCGCATTGTCGCCGGCTGGCCGGGAGCCACTGCGGCTCCAGCCAAAGCCAAGAGCTAGGAGAGGCGTTGTTGGGGCCAGCAGCTCAGGGCTGGGGTCCCCCCGGGACCCTCCTCTGCCACCGCGGGTCCTCTGCTGCCCTTTGTCGGGGAGGATTAAAGCCCTRAGCGCCCGGTATGTGCCTGGCACCGTTAGGTTACACACAGCAAACCRCAGCTGGTAACTGCTCGGGCTGCAGAGAAGTGTCTCCCACCAGCCCYGCTCTGCGCAGCCGTGCAAAGCTCGGCCCAGACCCCGAAACGCTGGGCTTTTGCCTAATCTGGGTTATAATTGCGAAGGCCAGCCTCAAGGGGCGGATCTTCTGACTGCCAAACAAAAAATGGCATTTTTTAGGGATTAGGTAAAATCTTGTAATCATAGCTCCTCCGGAAAAGCCTTATCTAAATTTCTTTTTAGGACGAGCAGACCTGTTCCCAACTGCATTCGTATGCTGGGACCGGGGGTTTTACACTCAGCAGTTGTGGTCCCAGTGGGGTGGAGTGGCCCGGAGCTGGTGCAAGAGGTGCCCTGGGTGGTCCCCAACCCCGGGTCACCAACCCCAGGTCCCCAGGGAAATTGCTCAAAGCATTGCCTTCCAAGCAGTGTCATGATACACAATTTCTTTGTCTTTCCCCCCCTCGATACCTCCTTGTGTGGCTGGTCGGGGTTTGCATCTTTTCTGTCCCCTAACAGAGCTGCGAAGTGCTGCCACGTTGCTCATGGAAATGAGGAAGAGCCCTGGGACACCCCTATTTAACAGATCTGCACGTAGTTTTGTCTGGAGGGGCAGAGGGTTCTCGGCCATGAAACTGTCGTCAGCAGCAGAAAGTCAACCTGTGGCATTTGACGCAGATTGGGGTGAAGTTACCCCAAATGTAATTGTTTCCTGTCCTGTTTGGCGTCACAAGAAATACTAAAAGGTCACAAGAGCAAGACTGGRGACACCCAGCAAAAATGAGGTGTCAGGTTCTGTGCCAGGAAGAAGAATGAGTTTGCTGCAGAGGCTCACCGTGAGCATGGTTTGAAGGGCACTTGGCGGCACTGCAGGGTGGGCTGGGACCTGGGCAGAGGGGAAGATGCCAAATTTCTGCAACAAAAAGGCAGATACTCCAGCCGGCAAAGCGAGCTTCCTACTCGGRTTATCTGCCAGAGGACCCAGGGGCATTCCTCCATGCTGGGCCAGGCAGGGGGATGTAGGCAGATGTCTCCGGGGGTGCGTTGCATTTTGTATTTTACACGTGGGGTTGGCTTCGTGCTCAASAGGAGTAGAGATTATTTCCAGTTTAAAACAGAAACCGCCTATCTCCTAGTTTTCTTATTTGAGAAAAGATCCTAAAATTCCCAGTCTGTTGCTTGGCT
Organism: Oceanodroma leucorhoa; assembly: GCA_030449065.1. NCBI lineage: Eukaryota > Metazoa > Chordata > Aves > Procellariiformes > Oceanodroma > Oceanodroma leucorhoa. The sequence goes on from JASVER010000039.1 coordinate 3,413,177, forward strand.
TATTCCAGATGACATAATATTCAAAAGTATCTTATGACTTATTTATTTTTTTTGGTGCAGGCTGTTAACAAGGGTGTCTGTATGTTGGGTTTTTTAAAGCAGTTTTAACGTGGGAGTCCTAGATTGTGCCTGCAGTTAGAAAGCTCCATAAACTTTAGTGATTCAAGGGTCTGGCAAACATCCTTAAACCTGTTTTGTGAAAAACACAAACAGCGTACTCGGTAGACTCTGCAGATAAATATACTTGAGGCTTAGTTGCTGATGGCAATACATTTTAAAGCTTCCATATATATATATGTATATGTATATRTTTCATAATTCTTTCCTATGTTGTGTTTAAATAATCTYGGATTTATTTCCTAAGCATCTGTATGCTTCCATGAGGTATTTTAAGATACGTGAAAAAGAACGATGCTTGTAGGCCACAAGAGCAGTGACCGTGTTTTGGGAGGGCAGAGGGAAATTACAAACTTCCATTTGAGGCGAGATATTTAAGGCTGTTTGGCCAAGAGGAAAAGTCCAGCGCTGAAGGGACGCCAGCTCCCCCGGCACCTCTGCTCGGCGGGCTCGTTGCTTTGGGCTCGCAGAAGGAAAAGGTCGAAGACAGATGGTTTATCTGTTTTTCTGCTGTGTGGGCTTTTCATATCCCCCAGCGTTTGGCATAACAACTTTTCAAAGCTTTAGTTCTTTCACTTTTTAGTTGGCTCTTGGTCTAGAAACTTTCCACAAATTGAACTTGAAAATTAAGCCAAATATTCTCATAAAATAAGTCTCCAGTTCTGTGGCTAACCCCATGTGAACTAGTAGTCATACGTCAAAATATTTTCTGCAGGCTCATCCATTAAAACAAAGGTAATTTGTCAGGCTAAGAGCCCTTTTACTAACGGGATCAGGCGCCTGTCTTCCCTTTCTCAGCAGGAATGAGTTACGTGGTTGCTTTGAATCTGCTCCTTTGGAGTTACCGTGGGTGTGCTCCTCTGGGCACTATCGCCCGCGTAGGGTGCGTGGGTGCTCGCGGACGGACGGACGGACGGACGGCCTCTTCAGAGGCTCCGTGTTCCAGGCCGTCCCGCAGCTCCTCCAGCCCGACTCCCGCTCTCCGCATCTTTTCCGAGTGCTCGCTCTCAGGAGACTTCTCAGAAGTYTCTGCCTTTGAACAGCATCGCTCTGTTTGTGTGATTTACTTTGGGAACATCTAAGGGTGCTTCTCGCAACCTGAATTAAATTAGATCTCCCTCCAAGAGATCTAAAAAAGCTCCTTAAACTTCAGTGGCRTATACGCTTAAAAGACAGCTTTCTTGAAAGCCTGGGAAAGAAAATACAGACATTGCACTTTCATTGCTTGCTTAATTCATATAATTAGTGTGGAGATAGCTGCATAGCAGTATTTTCTTCAAAGAAACTGCCTCAGACAAATATTGGCTAATGGAAATTTTACTTTCAAATAAAGCAGTATTTGAAAATACATTACGGCCATTGTGGGGAAATGGATGCAGGAATCAAAGATGCTACAACAAAGCCTTCCCTGGGGCGGCTAGCAGAACAGTCTGTATTTTGTTATGAGCTGATGTGCAGATCTCAGACTCATCTTCTTGCTGGCCGATCCTTTCTTCTTTGCTTTTCCCTTTCCTGCCTGCCGTCCCCCTTCTCCCCTTTGATTTTGGCCAAGCTGCGGGTCCCGGGGTGTGTTTTGCTCCGTGGCTGCCGTGCAGCGCTCGCCCAGCCCGCTCGGCCCCCGCATCCCAGCTCGGCTTCCAGCGTCTCTGCTCAGTCTGCATCTGAGTTTCTTTTGGGCAGAATCTCTCAACTGTGAGCCTAGCCAAAATTTTTATTGAGGCTGCTGAAAGCAAAATGATAGTAAATTAGGTCTTTCTGCCACCTATAAATGTCACCACAGACAAAATATTTTAAAGAAATGGCCAAACGCATTCTTTGGTTCCTCTTTCTGCAGCAGATTTAATTCAAAATCAAGGATGTAGCCTAGACTCTCCCTTGTAAAAGTCTTTTGACGAATGTGGGAGTGTTTTCTGAAGGCAGTGCTGGTTTCCAGCCGTACCACACAGGCACTGAAAATGCTGAAAACGTACCAAACCTCCCCAGTCGCCCAGCAGCTACAACTGCCAGGKCTGTGAATGAGCTGGGGCGGGCGGAGGAGCGGCGCGTGAGCGGGGTTCAGATGGGGACCACCTCCGGGGGTGGCTGTCCCCGGGCTGGCCGCCCCCTCCTCCCGCGCGATCCGATTTCCCARCAAAAAGCTGACAATTTCCCCCAAAGGGGCAGGAGGAAAACAGGGTTGCTCACTCACAAAGACATCCTGTCTCTGTCTGAAAGAAGATCCTTGTGCCTAATTAACTTCGTAAATTAGCTGGAGCTGTAACGCCACCACTTTAACCTAAAATGGAGGTAACCTAATCTCCCTGGTCCTTTCTGCCACCGTAAGGGATCCTGCCCRCCGATTAATTTGCCCTCGTCCGCTTTCCGTCCAGCTGCATGTTGGCTGTGCACAAGCCGCTGTGCAGACACTGTTGACAGGGCTGTGCTAAGCTGGGAAATTATCAGTAGCATAAGAACTGCCGCCAATTACTCGCCTGCCCCCGCACGCTGGCATCGCTCCCCCCTTTGCCCGGCTCGGCCCCGCGGCTGCCGGCACCTGGCCGCGGTGGCAGCCGGTACCGGCGAGGCCGGCTGGATTTGAAGCGGTCCACAGGCTTCCCGCAGTGAAGGTGTCCCGGCTGGGTTTACTGGGCAGTGGGAAAGGAAATCACGGGAGGAAGGAGCAGTATTTCATCTTTTGTTGCTGTCTGCACCGGCRCTTGGAAAAACACGAGMGCAAGCAGCCGCATCCCCTGCGGAGGRGAGGAAAATCCCCTCCGGCTTCTGCCCGCACCGGGMTGAAGGGCTGGGAGYAGGGGGAGAGGGGAGGGAGCCGCGGGCATGGAAACAGARCTGCCTGCTTTAAACAAACACCCAGACCTCGCTCCTGGAGACCCTGCCGAGGAACTCGGAGGAGCGGGGAAAATTTATCCCCTCTTTAAGCACAGCCGGGATGCCTGTCCATCTGCAGGCTGCCGTGTGGCATCGTGGTGGTGGTGGTGGATGCGGGAGAGCTTCAGCAGCTGCCTGCCTTCCGCGTGCTCTTCAATAGCGTCAGCCTTCAGGCAGCAGCATGGCTCTTCGCCCTGCCTCGCTGGTTGCTCTGCTGTGATTTGGAGGAGCGGTGCCTTAGTCAGGAAGGGTTTGTGCAGGCACGTTCGTGTGAGCTTGAAGGCAAAGAGGTCTCTATATGACAAAGCCAAGGTTGAGCCTGAGCTGTTCGTTGAGGACCACAGGGAATTGGGGCTCTTCCAGCCCATGCTGGTTTGCCCCCCAACCACTGCTTCTTCAAATAACGACAAGAACGAATCATCCCTGTCCAATATATCTGTAGCTTTTAAGTATGGCAGCCCAAGATGGGACTTAAAATTCTGTGTCTTTCTGTGGCTTTAGTTATGTTTGACATGATAAAAAGTGTTTTCCAGGTCTCTTCCAAGAGYCAGGCTCTTCCACGTGTAATGGTGTAATACTAATGTGGTAGAGTGCCTGCAGTCTCCATCCTTGGAGGGTTCCAAGCCCTGGTGGATCGACCTGCTCCAGTCTCACAGCCACCCCRGCTTGAGCAGGAGGTTGGGTCAGAGACCTCCCGGGGTCCTCCCCGAACACCTCAGGGACTCTGGGCACAGCGGTGGGTGCAGCCCGCAGGGAGATTTGGGAGAGCACACGAAATGTTACAAATAGAAGTGAAAAAATAACCAACCAAAAAAAAAGTGAATTGAATGTATTAATGTTCACTGTATTTGATTAATGGGAAGGGAGAAAAGGCTGTATTTTCAGCTTGATTGCAGGCAGAGGAATTGAGGTTGGGCCAGTAAACTGGGAGGGTTGTCGTGCTCACACCTCCCAACTGGGCTGCACTGGGACGGGGTGTGAAACTGGAGGAGGAGGATTTTGCTGGTAAGAGCTGATGAGGCAAAAATGTTATTACAAAGTTTGGGTTTTTCAARTGAAAAAAAGATGAAAAAAGAAAGAGCAGAACAAAAACGGAACTTCTTTTGATAAATATGTTCAAATTGGATCATTTCAGTATTGTAGCCTTTGGGTTTTGGAGTGAAATGTTCTGATCCGCTCTCTATAACTGATGTTTGCAGAATACTTGTAAAACAAAGCAGCACAAGAACAAATATACAAARGGAAATCAGGCAAATCAAGTAAATGCAGAAGATTATTATGCAGTGACTTTACGCACCCATTATTCTCAAATCATTTTTACAGGCCAAAATAATCCTCATTGTTTTTCCCAATGCGTATGACTTAAGTGGGCAGGTGTTAGTTCTTTACACTGAGTGAAGAATATTTACCCGATACAAAAATAAGAGYTTTAGCTTGTGGTGCTGATGAGGGCTTAAATAAACGCTCTTTGTTTTTTGTTAGGATTTGAGTCTGGAAATGGCCTTCTATCAAATTATGCGAGGAAGATTACTTAGCCAGGAATGAATTTTTTACGGTGTGGAGTAGCTTTTCTGACCATTTCCAGAAGTTACTTAAAAAGTAAAAGAAACTTTTCTTCCTTCAGAGAGCTGACGGTAACAGCTTGTGGGGTGGGTTGCTGCTGCCCGTCTCATAATGACTGACCTCCTTGGCTGTTTGCAGAACAACATTACTTTTTCTTCAGGGCTCATGTTAGAGTCTGAGAGCAGACGGGGCAAAATAGTCAGCTCCAGGCATCTCCCTCCGTAGCTGCCCTTGCCACGTGGGCAATCCGGTCCCCTTGTTGGCTCCTGCAGCAGAATGTCTCTGCCAGCAAAAGGGAGTTTWGTTTTTGGGAAATAAAGACCGATTCCCCCTTGCCCTGAGCCCGAAGCCAGGCTGCTGCGGGCTCTCGGGGCCGGGGTGATGGGGCGACGTGGGGCCGGTGCTGCGGTGCAGGTCCTCCAGGACCTTCGGGCAGAGGGTTGGGGGAGTCCTCCCCCGGGTTCAGGGTGATGGTGGCTGGCAGCAAGGAYGGCCTCGTTACGTATCGGTGAGCTTTCCTGCAGCTCCGACTTCCCGTAACGAGGCCGCCCTCAACTGCGTACGGCAGGTTTGAGCTGCTTATGGTTGGCGAACCGTGCTCAGCAGCGAAGCAGGGCTGTCCTGTGCACAGGATGTGTTTACCTCAAATATTTGATCCTCCCAAACACCCCCCAGCTGATCTGGGGGCTGTGATCCCACAGGGACTTTAATTGCCTTCGTTTTCCAAGAATCCCATATGGTTGCTGGGGTGGCAGATGGGAGAGTTTTCTTTTCTGGGGGACGTAAGATGGCAGTGGATTGAATGCCAGAGAAAAATGAGAGATTTCTGGAGGACTGTTGAGTTCTCCTTAATTGTGAATACAATTTGTTGGTGACTAATGCATCCAGACTTGCAGAATTACCTCATGTATTAGAAGCAGTGGCGCGATGGAAAAGATGTGACTGAGATGCTGGCTCCTGATTTACCAACACTTCCCTCCTAAACTGCCGTTTGGCTTCCTACTGGCACATTACAACTTTTCTATTAATAATTAAGAGCTTTAATACGGTTTGAAAGCACTTGGTTCAACATATAATCTGCTTGATTTTTAGTCTGCTGAGAGCCTTTTCAGCAGAGAGGAAGCAGGGAGGGGGTTATTAATGGAGCAGAAAATACGGCTGCCGAGCAAATGATGGAGCGAGGCAAAACATGTCGTGTCCAGGCTAGGTGCCATGAAGGACCCAGAGACATGTTAGCGTGGACCCCTGGTTGCCCCGGTTCCACTGCCCTGCCCCATCTCCTCCTGCCTGTCCCGCTTCCAGGGCTGGGACGATGTTTCTGTAAGAGCGGTGACTGACAGGTTGGTAACTTGCTAGTGGTACTGCAAATTCTCTGTTATAAACGAGTTGTGCAACCGTTAACGAAATGCTGTTCCATATTAAGATGGCACGATGCTCCCACCGCCTGGATCCCCCCCGATGGGGAAGACACATACACGCCAGTCCAGTGAGCTTCCTTTCTGCAGTGCCTCCAACGCTTGCTCATGCTGAAAATGCATCCATTTCTGATTCTTTGCTTATTCATTCAGCCTTTCTCCAGCATTATCATCAGTCTTTAAGCTTCATGCCAGAAGGCTATACCAACCTCGCAATGTCATTGCATCCCTTTGAAACATCAAGCATCAGCTGTCTGTATTTGGAAATGGAAATGTCTGTTAAGTGGGACAACAAAAACTCCAGCTCTCCTTCCCAAAGTCAGAACTCTTCCCATTCTCTCTTTTATTCAAGTGGAAAAGCTTTTAGATGGTTTATGAAATTACTAAAGCCAAGCTTATGAAATAAGCCAAGCAGGAAAGTGACAGGACAAACCAATGTGCTGGGTATCTTCAAGATTACAAAGAGGGACACGTCCATATTATCCAAAAGAAGACTCTCTAATCTGTGCTCATGGAGACAGAGGAACTAGTAAATGGAGATGTGAGGAAAGTCCACGCTGAAGAAGTTGAACTTTTTTGGACCTGTTTGGTCAAGTGATGTTGACCACAATGTATTTTGGCTGCTTATTTCCCTAAGTGTGTCATTATTTTCCACCTGAATGATTATGCAGCAAGATAACTCCTAAGAGAATAACACTGGCGAGAGTTTTAGCATCATTTTTCTTGCATTTAAAGTACCAAAGAGAGGAAGAATCCTGCCAATCTGAAGCCCTGTGAGCTAATGGTCACGTAGAAGGTCATGTGTGGTGCCATCACTAACCTGCAGTGCAGCCAGAGCCTGGGGAATTTCTTGCTAGAGCCCATCCAGATCTGCGCTCTGAGCTTTGCTAGGATGTGCAGCATTGCATGAACTTCATGAGCTTCTCCACCAAAGGCTGCCTCCCATTTCATTTAGCCAACAGAGCTATGTCCACTGCTGAGCTGCAATCTTGGCCTTGTTTTAGCAGAGTTTAAGTGCCCTGGCGTTAAATGATACTGTGATCATTTTTTTTCTGGTTAGCTTTGAGAAGAGCCTTACGTTCTGCAGCTTTGTTTTATAGGAACGGAACAGGAGTTAAAGGGTTGGGTGGTTCTTGATGTATTTTAATGCAGTCAGGTATTGGTAATGTCAGAATGGGAATATTGTTATTTATTCTTGAGGTGATTTCATGAAAGGGCTTTAATTCATCAGTAGACTATGCCCATTCATAGCTGTTAGATGTTCTGTGTCAGAAATAGCCCCGAGTTCCACAAAAATAAACAACAAGTTGTAAACATTTTTGAAGTGGAACTGATGTCCTCTCAACCAGAAGAACAAAGCAGCAGAAGTTGTCTGGAAACCCTGCTGAGAATAACTCTTGAGACCTGTAAATGCCTTGAGGACTTGAGCTGTGTGAAGAAAGTGCCGGAGGCAGTCTGGGTAGGCAGATTGCAGAGGAAGAGGAATTAGAGACAGGTTATGAGAAGGGATTAGAAAAGGGATTTTTTAGCTACAGCAACTGAAAGGAGACCGGAGTCTGGAAACAAGAGGTGCTGCTTTTTTTGCATGTTCAGGCAGGAAGCGGAACGTCGGAATGGGAAAGGCAGTGTGTACAGCAGGCACGGGAAGCAGGGAGGAGGATTTAGCTTCTAAATACATTTCTAAGTACGCTTGTGTGCTGGAAGAGTGGGATTGGCAAAGGGGCAGACAGGAGTTGAAGGCGCAGGTGCCCCCGCAGCTGGTGGGGCCGACCGCGGCGACACGACGTCCTCCCGCACCCTGTTTTTTCCAGGGCAGTTTTACCTCCTCGCTGGGTTGCAGGTCACGGCCGCTGCTTCCGAGGGGCACAGACGGACCGGCAGGAAAGGTGAAAGCCTCGGGACGTGTTGGGCTACGGACTTGTGGAGTTCCCTCTGCTGCTTCTGTTGGGGAAATGTCCATACCCGCCTTGGAAGACTCTAATTTTAGCCACTTCTTTGTTTCCTGCTTCTGGTATTTTTGGTTCTTAGCATTTTTTTCTCTGTTTTGTCTCCCACTATGCACCCAACAGGAAGAGCCGCTCGCAAAGTCCTCCAGAGTAAGAAGAAGGAAAAAAAAGGTCCAGATGACATTTGCTTTCTGCAGGCAGAACTGAAAGCAGGCAGCAGCCAACATTTCCCCAAAGCCTCTCACCACCTCTGCTCTTTCCATGAGAAACAGAAAGGAAATTGGATCCTACAAGAAAACCATTTTCCAAAATGCCAGAGACCTCAGAATAGTCTGTTCGCTCGCGTGCGCTGACTTCTCCAGCGAGACAGGACTCAGGTCTTGCAGTCGCATAAGCTCAGAAAGGTGATACTCAAGCAGYATCTTGAAAGTAAATACCTGTATTKCATGGAAGGGAGGTGAACCCTTTGTGTGGATTGTAGCCCTGCGGTCTGTAGGTGCTGGAAGGGCCAGCTCAGGCCAGGTCCTGAAACGTCCATTTGTTCTTCTTGAGGAAACGTGCTGGAAGGACTCGCAGAGCAGGACTGCGAGGCTGCGCAGGGGTAGCTCGGTCATCGTAGGACCACGTTCATCTCTTCTGTGAGCAACTTGATTGAAACAGGATGGTCTTCATACTTAAAAATCCACATGCTATCATTAGTTAATAGTTTTCTCAGTTGTTTTGGTGGGCACAGAGGGAGTTTTCTTTGCCACCAAGGATCCAAAGACACCAAAATCCTGCTCCAAATTATTGGTAGCTTCTTAGATAGAGGCCGGCCCGAGTGCCAGTTCTTGCTGTAAGACTTTTTTACCGCAACATCGCAGAAATAACTCTCTTCTCTGAGAATCGTATTGATTGCATTACGCACTGTAATCAGTGTAGCAGACTGCGCAGTTGGTGGAGCGATGACAGAGCTGACTTTACGAGTAGCGAGAGCTGCATTCTTTTAAAATGATTTCATCTCAAAAAGCGCGTTGGGAATTTTTAGACCCGGAGCCYTGTGCGGTTGGATATTCCTTCCATCGTGCAGTGAGGTCCCGGGGACGGTAGCGGAGGCGGTGGCCGTCCCGCGCTGCAGGCACACCATCRCTGGCACACCCAGCGAGATGTCCTCTTGCACCCGGAGCCCGCTGCCCACAGAGGAGGTGGGGTGGGTGTCGGTGGCTGCTCTCAGGGGGACAAGCCCAGCCATCTTGGTCACCATCTCATTGCCCCCTCCAAGGCCCACCTTGACCATGGGCCAAGCTCCTCTTTGAGAAGGGCAGTGCTGTRCCATTCATTTGCCCTCTCCTACCCCGGCGCGGGGCCTTTGCAGTCCATTAGACACTGCTGCCCACTGGGTTTGTAACCAGCCAGAAGATGGGCTGATGGCTAGAGGTGTCTAAGCTGTCTTAGGACTCATCCTGCCCTGCAGACAGTTCAGTGGAGAGGAACCTTGCTGGAGCCAGGGGCTGGAGGCCGGGAGGTCTGCTTCCCAAGGTAACACTCCTCGCCTATAGAAAGTCCATGCRCGGAGCAGGTAACGTGCATTTGATGAAGAGCTTTTTGAAATCACCAGGATGGAGGAGTCTACTTGAATGGTGAGAGGCCATGGTAAGACAAAAGGCACACCTAGCAGGTCGTCTGCCTTTTGGGTGATAAACCCATGCATTCCTATTCCATTTGCCRTGCAGACGTGTACCGTCTTGGAGGCTCGCTATAGTAGCTTAGCTGTATAGAGCCAGAGAACATTGCATACAGGCWTTACAACCAATGGGCTCTGGCTTCCAAACTACTGGTTCTTCTTGCAGTACTAACAGTGAAGGAAATGTTCTAGTTCCTGCTGCCCGGAGGAGAGCACTCTCCATGTCTTCAAATGCAGCTAACRTGCTCTCTCCATTAGAGGGCAGAAGCATGCTTATGCACAGATAGAATAAAACAAAATTACCTGCCATTATGTGCTATATAGCTTGTTGCGTTAAGGGAAGGTAGGACATCATCACGAATGGCCAGACAACTACACCTGCTAGAAAGAAAAAGAAGCAGCAAGAACTGGTGCTTGAAGGGTTAATTTCTGCAATTTGGGCTAACTTGGTGGTCTTTGTAGCACCTCCTTCTGTTTAAAGTTGGAAATAGATTTAATATATGGTAAGTACCAATATCTAACAGATTTGTTAAAGACTAAGTAATACAGGTAATTACTCATTTTTTAAAAGACTGACAATTTTGATGATAGAAAAATGCAAAAAGATGGTTTTTAAATAGTGACAATTRTGAGGAGAACATTTTGAGGATTTCTGTTAATAGTCTGCCTATGGACATTCCCTGTTTTACAACCCTCCTGTGAAAGTTGCGATGCACTGCTGTATCTCATTTCTATATGCATGTAATCCTCTGGTGTAATAAAGGTATTGCCCGTAATTACAAGGGGAAATCCTTAGTTTCTGTTGAATTCAGTGACACAGCTTCTGCGAGGAGTAAAGAAGCCAAGAGTCTGGCCTTAAGCAGATATGGACCTCAGAGTTCAGGCCAAGAATTTAACCTTCTTTAGTGTCCTCTAGGTGCCATTGCGGTGGTGGTATTTATGACATGGGCACTTTCTTCCTAGAAATTGGACCAAATCCACAGACCTACCCTTTCAATTTTGAGCTGTCACCATCAGAGAGTGCCRGGGAGCGCCGGCTGCCAGCTTCGCTCGCCGGCGCGTGGAAGGGCACGCGGGAACCGCCGGCGAGAGACACCGGCCTCTCGGCAAGTGCTGGCACTGGTGGGAGACCCAAAAACCCAGAGCTGAGCCTGGTGCAGGCGAGGAAGGCTTCAGGGTGTTGGTTGCACAGCTGCGTGAACTGGAGGGAAGCTGGCGTGCCAAGAGTGACATTTTAGTTTTAAGGTGCTAAATTGTAACTCAAACTGAGCGGAAGAAAATTGCAAGAAAACACAAAATTCAAGATTAACCATAAATATTTCCTGGAGACCCTCTTGGATTGGGGGAGGTTGGTTCTTTTTCTTTTAAATAATAGAGGTTGAGGTTTTACATTCAGCTTGAAATGGAAGAAACATGTTTGTTATATTCTCTTCACTGTTAATATATGAAACATTTCATTCTGGGCTTAAGGAGCAGAAGCCGGGGACTGAAACAATGAACTTCTGCTGTTGTGATCTAAAAGGTATTGAATGATCATGGGTTAACCCATTACCCTTTTTACAGAGACGTCATCTTTTTATTAAAGGTTTAAGAGGCAGTGTAGGCTCCCCCGGCTGCTGCCCCCACACGAGCCTGCAATCTGAGTTAAACAAATCCAGAAAATGTTTTTATAATCCCAGACAGGTATTTGAAATGAATTATATTTACAGTCTGGAGCTGAGAGGGAGGGCTGTGCCCCTCTGCATGTGGACCACCTTTCCCTCCACCTTGGGACTTACCCTGGTGCTGTCAGAAAGCAGCTCAGCAACTTCATCCCGTTCCCCTCGGAGAAGTGCCAGTTCCCCGAGATGAGGGAGAAGAGATGAAGCGATGGCCTCTGGCATGTTAGTCCTGGTGCAGCCCTTTCCCTCCCTCCAACATCCATTTGGTCTGGTGGGATCCATAAACCGCTGTTACTGCGTGCTCTGGAGCCCTCCATGCCCCGTATCCCTTCCCCTCCCTCTCCCTCGGGAGCCCCCAGCTTGGGGATGGGATGGGGATGAGGATAGGGACAGGGATGGGGAGAGCCCGCGGGTTGCCTGTGGGGTCCCACACCTCATCACAGACCTGTGTGATCAGATCCCTCTCTCGGGAAAAAAACATAAATCATGATGCTTTTACAAAACCTCTTGTTTTTACAGCGGCATTTTCAGTGTGGAGAGGTTTTTCTGGTGTTTTATCAGCAGCGGAGTTTACAATCTGAATTAGAGAATATAGATGAGTTGATAAGTGTAGAAACAGTAGAAGATGAATCAGTCCCAAATTGGTATTTTAGTACAATAATTGCTTTTCGGTGAACCTGAGGATGACCTAAATCGAACAGTTTTGAAGGAACCAAACCSTTCTCACTTGACTTCTGCATGCATTTACTAGTTCAGCAACTTGATTCAACTTCAGTTGACAGCAGTAGCTTAAAAGYGAGGAACGAAGAGCAGTTTGCATGAGGGGAAAAAGAGTTCTTCAGTGTAAGACATGGAAGACAAATCAATGAAGTCCTTATCGCACTGACTGCGTAAGCACGGCAGGAGCCCTGGAGCACYGGTTGCCTCGATGGGAGCCGCTTGCGGTGCTGACCCTTGCGGGACGGTGTGGGCAGGAGATTTTCTCCTGCTAGTTGTCTTCAAACAGATGATAGCATGGAAACGCCAGCCCTGGCYGGCTCTGTCCTGTAGATAACCAACTCCCCTGGGCTCCCAGCCTCCAAGACCCGTTCGGTTGGAAATGTAAACAGGCRGTCGTGGCCGGGCACCGTGGATCGGGGCCCAGGCTCTGACACCGCAACAACTGACATACAAAAGGGGGATGGAGGCTGCTTGCAGGCGTCATTAACGTCCAGAAATACCATCAACTATTTCTGGCAGCCGTGGGGGAAATAAAACAAGGCAGGTAAGTGGCTGGGCTGCCAGCGACGAGCAGCRAGACAGCCCTCCGCACACGGGGTGTCGGGCTCGCTGGATGGGATGATGGAGCAGGGGTTAATTGGAAGATCCAGCTCTTGTTGTCCAGAGAAATGCAGATCTGGCCTTGAAACATTTCCCAAGGTCTTGGCACTTCATTTCGTAGCTGTGTCTCATGCTCTGAATATTCCCAAGGCACTTGCTATCGTCGGATGTCGTCTGACTGTCTCTCGGTTGCTGTTTGTTTCTGTGGTTGCACGTTGATAAGGTATCTGGTTATGTCTTGCAGCCCTCAGAATCCAAGCCCAACGTCACCCCTCTCACCGTCCTGGCCCATGTTCTCCGCGCCATCAAGTCCTATGCCCACCTCCTCTACGTCCAGCGACTCATCCCCCATCAGGTCTGTTGCAGAATTCGCTTTGCTCTTTGTTGCTTTTGCTATTTTCTGTTTAATTTACTCGGTTTTCCCCACTTCACTTTCCTTTTCCTTTTGCATCCTGCTCAAACTCCCCCAAAGCAGCTATCTGCACTCAGCAAGAGAGGAGCTTTCAAACATCTCCTGCCCCAGGGGAGACCCTTTGAATCCCCCCTTTGAGCCCCTGGCAGGYGCCCGCTGGCCCCTGTGGTCAGGCAAGCGGGAGCTGCAGGTCCCACTCGCAGTGCTCGGCATCGCTGGTTGTTTCCGTGGGTTTGCCCAGCCGTTTCAGCTGCCTGCGGTTCACTTTACTCCTCTCTGCAACAGGTAAGACGTGTACTGCCTTCGTAGGTGCTGCGAGGAATAACAAGCCTTTGTAAAACGCTGTGATACCTCATTTTCTGGCCCCTTCCCTTTTCTAATCTGGAATCTAAGGAGGGTAAAGGAGATGGTGCAACACAGACGTTTGCCTGCTGCGYGCCCATGTCTCGGGCGCTTGGGCATCGCTGGGTAAAGCGGACCTGAAAGTTACAGACAGACTAGCGGAAGATTTCCAGCGGGACCCTGGAGCAGCAGGTCAGGCTGTGCTGCACGCCGGTGCCGCGAGGCAGGAGGATGCACGTCCCCCCCCTGCACCCCGGGCTGCGATACGCTGCTGGCTGCGGCGCAGCGGGAGCTGCGTGGGGGTCCCGTGGCTTTTGGCACCGGAGGTGCAGTCRTGCCGTGAGCGCACCATGGGCAGCGTTCGGGACCTGTGCTGGGGGATGCTCACGTGGGGGAAGCCAGGGCAGCATCGCCTCTGGTCTGTGTGCAGGGTGCCCTCGGACGGGATTTCTCTCCTCCGAGCCCACCCCTGGGACAGTGGAGCAAGGGGCYGTTGTCGTCCCCGGCAGAGTGCGGCTCCCGGCCCCGTGGCAGGCGCAGGCACRCGGGGCCGGGGCAGCAATCCCTCCTCTGAGAGAGACGTGTCAAACCTGTTTGTTCCTTACAGGCACAGACCGAGCTCTTCCCCCACACCTACAGCCATACAAATGCTGCCTGTACAGCGCCTGCCTGCTTGGCAGGGTTATTTATTTGTTTTGCTGTGCGTCTGCAAAGGCTGACAACGGCGTAATACCATCCGAGCAGCCTTCCTCCTCTGGAGGAGAGAGGCTCATCATCCCCGAAACTGCACRAGGGCAGATGGGTGAAACTCCTGAGTGCTTTGCTGGCCTTGTGCCATGCTTAGAGGCAGAAACTTAACGTGAGCGATTGCCGAGGTCCAGCATTTCAGTCCCTGAAAGCCCCGCAGGGATCTGAAGGGCACAGTCGCAGGCCAGAGAGCAGCCGGCGGGCGAAGGGGCAGGCTGGGGGGCTGCAGAGATCATTTTTTGGGGAGAAAAACAACAACTTTTTGTTTTTCATCTGACAGTCTCCTCAAGCACTGTGCGTGAGCGGTGCTTCCCCGGCAGCAAAGGACCCTCTCTGGAGCAGGAGGAGTGTTTGCCCATCCTGGTCTTTTAAGTGTTTGGCGGCTGCTCGTGTCAGGCAGCTGGAATTCGGAGAGGAGAGACTTTGCTTCRGGGCTCTTTTCACAGCAAAACCAAAACTGTTCACAGCTTCCCTGGTCTGTGGTTTCTGTGTGAAGGTGAACCACTTTTGCCACGAGGTGAAAGCGTGCCGCTTCCCTGGGCTCGCTYGGAGAGAATTCAGAATAAGTTCAAGTCCTCGGAAAGATAAAAGTTGGTGAAACCGCTGAACTGAGAAATGGTGACGCCTTGCTCCTTACCCCAGCAGCTCCTGGGGGCACTTCCATCACTTTGCTTGGCYGTACCGTAGCCGAGCAGCCTGCTGCAGTGCTGGATGCGGCCGGTGGTCGGACGGCCCAGTGCCCGGGCAGGTTTGCACTGTCACCATCACCGTGGCCTGGCGGTGTCCCAGCTTTCCACCAGCCTTGCTCGAGCCCAAACCCAGAAAGGRTGGGTGGGAGGCTCTGGGCACAGGGGACAGCTTTGTGTGCCTGTGCTTTGCTGGTGGGGTCCTGAGGTCCTTCATTTTCTCCCTGCSTCTGCCGGCGATTTGCTCCATTTCTGGCTCTCTCTGCTCTAATTCACTCCCCCGCAGCGTGGGCACACTGACACTTCCCCAGTAAAATCTAATGGTTGTTAAATCTTTTTTATCTTCAGGTACAGTCTCTAAAGAAGTGCAGCAAATTCTTCGTGGACCTACTTGTTTTTCTGTTTTGAAATACCCTTCCCCAAGTGCTAATTCTTCCTCGCGAAATTCTCCTTGTGGTTGCAGCTGCGCTCGGAGAGCGATGGGTTTGGCAGTGAGCGGGGCCGGTGGGCAGCGGGTCGCTGCCGGCACCTGCTGCCCGCCTTCGCTCCGAGCCAGCCCTCCGGTCAGTTATGGCCCTTCAGGGACTCACAAAACATTTCCAGCTCCCCACCCCTGGCTCCGGGCTGCCCGGTGCCCACGGGCTCTGGTCCTGGCTGTGCCAGCTGGGCTCGGGCTGGGATTTGCAGGGCAGTGAAAATCAGGGGCTCATCCCCGAGAGCCTTTAGTCTCCTCTGGCGTCTTCCTCGCTCTTCCCCCAGGCAGCATAACCTTGGACCCTTGTAGAGGGCTAGAGGTCCTTGGACCCCTCTTCAACATGCACCACGTGGACCCCTCTTTGACGCTGTGAGGAGGGGAGTGCTGTTGTGTATGAGTAGAGTATTATTTTATTCCAATAAATGCTTTCTTTTTGCAGCTCACCCCTGCGGAAAGCCCGAGCTTTGTACGCCTGTAAAGCAGAACACGACTCGGAGCTCTCCTTCACGGCAGGCACCGTGTTTGATAACGGTGAGTCCCTGACCCGGAGGGAGGGCACGGGTCAGTGCCAGGCGCCCCTGGGAGCGGGATGAGATGGGCTTATTTTTCAGTGCGATGTTCCGGCTCCAGTTCCCGGCTGGAAAAGCTCCAGTGCTGGGAAWGCGGGATTGAGAGAGCTGTGCCCGGTGCTGTAGGAGCTGCGCTTGCTCCACACCCGGCGCTGGGCTTCCCCGGAGCTGAGCCCGGAGGAGGGTTTGCTGCAGAGCAAGGACAGAGCACGGTGGGAGGGCGAGGGGAYGTACCGGGGGTGTTTGCAACACACCATCAAATTAGCTTTCTTCTAACAACATTCCCTGTCGCTGGCAGCCACCCACCTCGCCTGCCAGGGAAGCGGTGCCGAGAGTGCTGCTCTTAGCCTGGGCGGTAGATAGGCAGGAGGCTTCCCCTTCACTGCAAAATGGACACTTAATTCTGTAACAGCATCTCCCATTTCATGTAATGTACATGTGAGGTGCTACAGAGCCAGTATTAACAGCAATAGGAATAAAGCTACGGAGAAGGACACGAGGCTATTATTTATTTTAGCGCTGAGTTTTGCAAATTACTGGTTTTCCTCCTGTGACCCAGGGAATGATTTGGACTCTCAATTCATGGGTTTCCTTTCAGTCCTATGTTTAACAACTGTCCTGTTTCCACCACTAGAAATCCCATGAAAGAAGAAAGCAGAAACACTTGAAGTACAGGCATTAAATCTGAGATGTATCTTGCCTTACTTTTCATATCCATGCTGAAAACAGCTGATCATCCAGCCCTCCTTAGGCTGAGTATGAAAACTGTCTTTTCGAGATCCTGATTTATTTCATCCTAAGGGAGACRTGTGAAATAGGAGGGATGAATAGGTGGGATACCCCTCTTCTCCCCCGGGGTAGAACGCAGGAGATCGCTCCAGCAGAGGTGTCCACTTTGCCACCTCCAGCCTGGGTCAGCGGGTCCCGCTCCACGTCCCGCTCATCGCCCTGCCCGTGCCCGTGGTGTCCGAGCCGCCAGCCGGGTGTTTTGGTCCCGGCAGCAGAAGCGGCCGCACRTCCGCAGGGCAGGAGGCACGGGCACGCGTGGGTACCGCGTCCGTCTGGATCAGAGCTGTGTTTCGGCGGGTTGGTAAGGGAAGGTGCAGCCTTGCATCGAGGGCGTGCAGAGGTTCTCCAGGCTATGCTTGGGACTACAAAGTGCAAGCTCTGATCCAAAGTAGAAAATAAAAGGAAGAAGTTTGGCGAGGCGTGGTGTCACCTTTGTGCCGTGCTAGGTCAGCGGCGGGCAGCGGGGCAYGGACCGGTGCCCAGCGCTGACCCCAGCTTCTGCGCCATTTGCCTTCCTGGCAGCTGCCCCACGCTCCAGCTGCTCGCTGAAGTTATTCGAGACCTTGCAGTCCACATGCCCCGGGTCTTCACCCCAGCGATACGCGGCACGCCGGCTGTGCCAGAGCGGGCAGTGCCGCCGGCAGAGCGAGGTACCCGTGCCGCGCCGGTGGGACCGCGCAGCCCTCTGCGCCCCGGGGCTGCCAGACCACGCCACGTCCCTCCCGCGGGCACGGACCCTTAATCTACCTGTAAGGGAGAAACTGGTGAGTGGCTGACCGACACCAGCGTTAACCGTATACAGAGCCATTCCTCAATGGTCTTCTGTGTAGGAGGGATTAGTTTCCAAGTATCAGCACCAGAAATATTCTATGCAGTTGCCATAATGTTTCGTGCAGGAGATGGAAAAGTARCGTGTGCTTTTTTTCCTCTGGATACTGAGAGCCGGAATAGGTGGGCTCTGGTTAGTCAGATTTTTGGAGACGATGTTAATGAACATAGACTTTCTGTTTCCTGCATCAAGGGAAAGAGACTGTGCCCCATGGAATTAAGCAGCTCTGTTTTATATATAATCCCAATGTAAAGAAAAGACTTTTTGCTACTTCCAAGTAGTTCTTGGCTTTTATATGTTAAGCATTGTCATTTGAGAAACTGCTACCACATGCACTGGTTTTGCCCTGGGATATATATGAGAGTATAGCAGAAAGGGGAAGAGAATGAATACATGTGAATTAAAGAAAATACTTTTCCAAAGCAGCTCCATAGATATCTCATAAATAAACATGGTCTCCCCTTTGAGAGCCCGTGGGAATTAGAGCAGCTAGGAGGGGAACAAGTTTGAATTAAATACATTGTGTTTACTAGATAAAAATCAATGGATTATTCAAGGGAAAAAATATACAGCATGTTCTAATCACTTCGCAGCGTAGCCGAGGCTCACATTAGCTGGGGGAAGCGAGTTAGAAACAGCACTGCTTGGTAGAAATATTATTATGATGAAGGGATTTTATAAAACCCAGCAAAAGCAAATGGATCTTGGAAATACTTAGAGACAGGTTCTTGTTTGGCTTTGCGGTTCTCTGAGGTTGCACATGGCAGAGCAGCATCTCGGTCCGACTGGGAAATTGGGGTGCTGTTACCCACACCGAGAGGCATCCACATAGTAAATAACACCATGTTTTGAGAGGTCCRTTTAAACTCCGTGACATTGTTCTTTTTAGTTACATGAAACCTGGATTTTCCAGCAGATCTTGTGTACTTGATAGTTCTGTGCCCTTGTGACGCTAAATGGGAGGGACGTCCTGGGTCCGTGGAGGCCTGAAATCGGGGAAGGTGAGAGTCACAGCTCAGGAAAGGGATGCTCACGTGTGTTTTTAACTAGCAACCGCCCCTGAAATRGAAAACTCCGTATTCTGAAGGAATGAAACCCCCCACCTGAGCTGCTGCTGGCAGATACTGAAGTTTTATGCTACATTAGGAAAGTTGTGTTGCATTTGTGCTCTAATTCTGTAATAGAGAATGAGATTCTCCTCCCTATCTGCTCGTGTGCTCTGCTCTATCTGACAGTACCTACACAGAAATAAATGGCTGCCTTTGGGACATAAGTGATTTTTTAAAGCAAAAGCAGTAGCTGGAACTCACGTGACTTTTGGTTAAAGCACTTTCCCAGCCCGTTTGCTGAGACCAGAGGGCTGAAGACACAGAGGCACACACACCCCACTTACAATTTCTTTTCTCTTGATGGCCRCTGTCCGCTGGCAGGGGCACCGTGAAGCCTTTATTCCCACCCAAAGGGAGGTAACCCAATAGCTTTTAATGCAGTTTTGCCCTTGGGGGCTTTCAYTGCAGGCTGGAGGTGGCATTTTTCCTCTGAGCAGACTGCCTTAGCCTTTGGTGATAGAAAAGCCCCAAGACTTGGGTGTGAGAGGGTGTGGGCATGGAAAAAGAAGTCGGCACAAGTGAAACCTGAAGATGGTAAACATTTTAATCTAGGAGCCAGAACACCATGGCTCTTAAAACTAGTTAGTTTTCCGTGGTTTGAATTCTTCTTCATTACTACATTACTACGTACAATATTCCTCCGCAGGCATACCAGGTAGTGATGGACTTTGCCACCCTGGTGAGGATTGATCTCTCCCAAAGCATGGAGGTGTTTGGACTTAAAACACTTCTGTCTTTCTGAATCTTTCTCACTGGTCAATGATGTCAGTCGTGACTTTTGCAGAGAAAATGTCCGTCCTGCAATAGGTGGGGCTGTAGTAGGAGAGGAGGCACGCAGAGGAACCTGAAGCCCTGCTCCTCCGTGCTCTGTTGCTCTGCTGGTTTGATAAGCAGACACCTTTTAAACACCTGTGTTTAAAAGACTCAATTTTTAAATATTTGTTTTCGCTCTGACTCTGCCGGAGCCCTGGTGTGGCCCGTACCTGCTGGCAGGAGGGCCGGGGGCCGGCTGCGTGCGCAGAGCCCGTCCCCGCAGCTCTGCGCTGGGGGGACGTAGACCCCGCGCAGTGGTCAGTGCCATTTCTGGGGTGCGCTCAAGAAACACAGTCACATTTGTACTGAAATGTGAATTTTCAACACATTTCACCCCCCCAGCTGAGTGAGGGTGAGGTGGGACAGGAGGGTGCCCGGATGGAGATGTGGGGAGCAGCGAGGAGCACCGTGCCGATGGGGCAGGGGAGCGGGCAAAGGGGGGGGCAGCAGGGACCTGCTTCGCTCTTGCAGTTGATGCCAGAGAAYGTGTAATCGAGCAGACCCACGGAGAGTCTCCGGAAACTCGGGGAGCTCTGAAATACTGACTTGCCACCATTTATTGTGGGAGGTGCGGGGAATATTCCTCTGCCCGTATTGGCATAACCCTGGTTCCTGTAAAATCAGCAAATTTTTGGTAGTTGATTGAATAAAGAAAGAGCGTAAGTCTTTTGAGGACTGATCAGGTTTCTCGTTTCACAGAAATAAGATTGCAGTGTTTGCTTTCCTGCTGGGAGCCTTTGCTAACGCATTTTCTCTCTCAGCCTGGTGCAAGGCCAAGCCGGGGCGTGCAGGGTTACGAAGTGATGGAGTTAACCACGTTCTCTCGAACTTCAGAGAGATTTTTAGCCCAAATCTGGAGGAAGTTTTGAGCCCTTGTTTTTATCCCAAATGCTTCACTTACATCAGCCCTGCAGCACCAGCTAGTATTTGGAAACCCAGTCCATAGCTGAGCGTGCAGCTCACTTGGTCCTTCTGTTGGTTTCCCTGGGTGATCTCTAACACTTTGCTAAAGGGAACGCAGAGGAGTCCCRTGAGTGAGCAGGAGAGAGCACGTCAGCTTTCTGAGCTCCTTAGGGTATTAGTTTCTTTACTTTAAAATAAATACAAATTAAGGGCCTTGCTCTCTCCCAAGAGCAACTTTGACGTTGTMAGCACACAAAGAGCAACTGCATCTACACCATAATGCCCTGCTGTAGTAACCTGCCTTTTCCTTATCTCCTCAAGTTCATCCATCCCAGGAGCCCGGCTGGCTGGAAGGGACCCTCAATGGAAAGACAGGATTAATCCCTGAGAACTACGTCGAGTTCCTATAACTTTGGGCGTAAGAAGCGCCACTGCTGAGCTTTACATGGTATCCATGGCAGCCGCTGGCGGGAGTCCTGCAGACCGTTTTGCTCTTTGCCACTGTGCGACGCAGGGAGAAGGACTTCCCCAACCCACTGCGATGAATGTTTGTGTGGTTAATAACGTACGTTTAATAACTCCTGGGGTGCGTGCCGGGGCTGCGGGGGGAGCGCTCCTGGGGAGATGGCTYGACTCCCCCAGCCCCGAGCAGAGCAGGCAATGCCCAAAGCCCACGTCCCAGCCGGGAGCCCTYGCAGCAATCAAAAAAAAACAAACCAGCAACGCAGCAGCTCCACGCCGCAGCCCGAGTGCTCCGTAGGGGACGAGCCTGCAAACTGTGAAGCAGCACGAGACAGCCCCCAAGCCTGATGCTCCCTGCAGGGAGACCGTTTACCAGCTGTAAAGAGCGTTAGTGGGAGCTGAGGGACCCCGACCCCTCAGCCTCCCCGCCGGAGGAAGAGCGGTCAGCAGCGAGGAGTCCTTTGCTCCCGGGCCCTTCCCCGCTTTCCGACCAGCCCGAGCGAAGCTCTCCCGTGCAGCCGGGGAGCAACCCGGCCCCTTCTCGCGCCGCGGCGGCAGGGGAAGGGGTGAGGTGCTTTCGGCTGACGTCAAACCCCAGGCCGTGTCTGCAGCGGCGGTTTGCGGGAGGCTGAGCTTCCCCTGGCAGGCTGGGGGCAGCCCTGGCGAGGCGGCGGCCGTCCCGSCGTGCCACGGCAGAGCTCTGCTCTTGCAGGCAAGGGCGAGATGCTCAGTGGGCTCTGCAGGGTGGGCTCGGTGCCGGCCGGGAGCTGTCGGGGCTCGGCAGATGTCAGCACGGTGGAGGGGAGAATATTTTGGACCAAACCTCTCAAACTATTTTTTTTTTTTTTAAAGATTTAGATTTTTGCGAGGTAAACATCTGTGATCTGTGCAGCCTGCGTTTCCTTCCTGGAGAGCAAGATGCAGCTCCAGATAAATACCACTCCTTTTGTTTGACTGGCTGTTTTCTATCTCCACTTTCCAATGCACATTGCACAGAGACATCCATGCTTTTGCGAATGCCCAGGCCGCTGATGTGCCATTTTGGAGCTGCATTTGCCACCCTCCACCGTTGCTTTTTAGGTGGTCTCCTTGCTTGAAGCCTGGCGTGTAGTCTATCCGTGCCAAGTCTGTGCAGTACTGGTTGTGCGAGGTAAATTATTTCCATACTCAAAGGACATTTATTGTTGGTGTGGCCAACCTGTGGTCTACAGAAAACAAAGGACGAGCCCTTCGGCTCCACCACCTCTGTTCCTGCCCTGGAGAGGATGCTWGTGCCTCCATGGACATGCGGCGAGTGGTTGGCAGAGCGAGTTTGCAAATCCCTTGCCGTTTTGGGTCATTTTTAAGGGAGAGGGTGGGAGAAGGAGCCCTGTGGGACTGCAGAGCTGGGCTGGCAGGGTGGCATGTCGAGAGCTGGAATGATTATATTTTGTAATAGATAATCGTGAAAGAAACCCCAGCCTGTTGGCGGAGAGACTCTGTTGTGCAGAAGCGAGGCTGTCGCACGCTGCTGGGGGATGGATGTCGTGTCTTTTTGTAATAATTTTAAAGACTTCGAGTGACTGAATTGCTGTATGTGTCACTTTTTATTTTTGAAAGAATTAATGTATAAATAGAGTATCTTAAAATATTATGAGGGAAAGATCTATATTTGATATTTTTAGAAGACCTGTAATGAGAGAAGCAAAGGACACTTGAAACCGGTTACAGAAAAGCACTTGCAAACACACTTGCATCCACAACCACCCTCCGGCCCTTGGGCTGCCTTTTCGTTTGCTTCATGGTGTCGCTTAGAAATGAGGGAAAATGAAATTTCAGACCTCTTTACGTTTCTTTCACAGTAATTAAACTTCCTGGACTTTTGTCTTGGGGAAAAAAAAAAAAAAAGAAGAAAAAGTCGATCTTTTTTTTCCTGATTTCTAGGGCGGGTGCGGTACAGCTCATCTCCCCGGGGTTATAACCTCTCCATAAGCGACACACTGACCCCGCTGGGGACGTGCTGGGCACATCACCTCGGGCAGGGGTGAAGCCTCCAAACTGTCCCCTGTTTTCCGCTTTAAGGTGTTGGATGAAGAGGGTCGAGAGGTTTGCAGAGATAAAAGGCAGTGTTTCACTGGCAAGTTGCTGGTTCATGTTCATCCTTGGATTTAACAGTGAACATTTGTACCATTTGTTGATTTTCCTGAAGCAGAGGATGGGGCTGGGCTTTCTCCAGCCCAGCAGTCGCTGCGGTGCTGCCGGCCGGTGCTGGGACCTCGGGGGGCTGAAAAAAGGCTTAATATTTCATCTGTCAGCACTATTTGCTTGTGTTCGGGACCATCCCATCCTGAGCCACTCCTCCAACGTGGTCCCTCCTGCCTTTATGGGACGCTGCCGGAGCCGGCGGCTTTCAGCTCAGATGGGGGTTCCCAACATGGCCTTTGGTCTCAAACGTGACTCTTAGCCTCTGAAGAGAAAGCGTATTACAGATAAATGAGAATTTGAAACACATTAGAAACACCTTAAAAGGCCTATTTAAGGGATACGCTATTTAGGGACCTCTTTGGTAACGCTGCACGAGCACCAGCACAGGCTGCTCTGCGCCAGCAGGCTGCTGCCAGTCCTCAGCCCCGCAAAACTTTTCAGCGCAGTGTCCCCCTTTGGCCCTTCAGATGCTCAAGTTATTCCGAGACGGGAGTAAATTCCTTTTCCTAGGCACTTCGGAGCTTTTGGATATACTACCTAGAGAGTAATTGGGAACAAAAGTCCCACGCAAACGTATTTACAAGATGTCTTCTGGAGGAAAGGAAAATAAAGCATAAGCAGAAGTTATTGCTCTTGCAGGAGAGCTAGTGGATTTTTTTTTTAATTAAAACTTTCCAAAAAGAAAAATTTGGCTGAAACGCTTACTAAATGTTCCCATTTGGGGCCAGCTTTAATACTGGAGTAAACATTGGTTTATTCCAAGAGAAATTAAAGATAGAAAATATTTTTTTAAACCAGCTTGACATGGCATTTGACGCTTMATATTAAAGTCATCAGTCAAGATGATAAGAAAGCAGGGATAGTCAGACTTGCCGATAGGTAAAGTCTTTCCTGTCTTCCCTGTCCCATCRTTTTAGGCATTAAACCAAAAAAAAAAGGCATGGTGTATTAGTACCTGTTGAAACAGATGTCMAATGAGTCTCGGGGTGCAGTCCTGCCATGTTTCAAGTCAATGGCGCAAGTCCCACAGGTTGGCCATGGCCGGGCCACCGTGCACCAGCCTTGGTCCCCGCGTCCTGGCAGCCACTGACATGCGTGGCATCTCTGGGGTCCCCACGGGCCCATGTTTTGAGCTGCTGGCCCTTGTCTCTTTACTGATTTTGTGGGGTTTTGCAGCAGGAAGTGGAGCACCTCGGATGGTTTGGGAGCACCCAGGCTGCCGCCAGTGCTCCTGTCACACCTCCTGGTGCCCTGCTGGGGGCTTGGGGTGGGGTGGGTTGGGGTTCGGGTTGGGGTTGGGTTGGGTTGGGTTGCGGTTGGGGTTTGGTTGAGTTTGGGTTTGGTTGGGTTGTGGTTGGGATGGGGTTGGGTTGAGTTGGCTTGGATTGCGTTGGGGTTGGGTTAACTTGGACGCTTTTTTTTGAGCAGGCTATTACTCAGTAAGAGCAACAATTTCAGWCTCTGGCCATGAATTTTTCAGATTCCCATCTGGCTCCGCAGTCAGACAAAACATCCTCCTGGTAATTGTCTTGTCTCGAGAAGACTTCTGCTGAGTTCGGTGGCCTGAATAGCAGCCCAGACCATTACAGCTAATTACAGCCGTGCTCCATAGCAGCTCGCGGTGCTCGGTTATTGCTGCAGCGCGGGGGTATGTGGATGCTGTGTCCTCAGCGCCAATGCTTTAAGCTGCAGACGGGTTCCTGCTGGTCCCTGCTGTTCCTTAATGCAGACTTAGACGGAATGGCCATCGTACGCTGGATGGAGGTAGGTGCCGTGAACGTGTATCAAACTGTCACAGCTCCTCTGGGCTGGAGGGATCGGACCTTCCTGTGGGAGTGCCCTTGGCTGCGGATGTACAAACATGGGTCCTACGCAGCGTTGGGTCCGTCTGCACCGGGACACGGCGAGACAAACACCTTCACTTCGGGGAGCGGGCTGCGCTCTAATCCTGACACAGAAGTTTTCTTGTATTGATTTCAGGCTCTGCTGCCACTGTATGTTGTAAATTGCGGTTGAAGCACTGGAATTTTCCCTCGAAGAAGGATATCGCTTATTTTAGTTTCACTTCTGCTGACAGCTTAAAAGAGGCTGGCAGTGAGGGATGGGGGGAGGATGCTGGTTAGAGCCTTGCGCTGTCACGTCTGGGTCCCGCAGTAGCCAGCTGATGGCTCTGTTTAAATTCTGGAGGAGTTATTCTGATTTATCTGAGAGATTTCACAGCACAAACCCAAACAGCTTCAAGCAATATTTGTTTAAGTCCCCAGGGTGCCTGTAAGAGCCTTTCCTTTATTTCTGGCCACGGTCTTCCCCGAGGAGCGCTGGGGCTGCAGGTGATGCTCAGGCACAGGAGCTGCATCTCCCTCAGCTCTTCCTTTTAGGTTACTTCTCAGGAGGATTTGGTTTGGTGCTGGGACTCTCCTCCGCAGGCCTGCACCCCTCTCAGGGCAGTACTGGGGGAAGTGGGGAGTTTCCCAGGAGCTGCTGTGTGGGGAAGGGTGGGATTTGGTTAGTGGGCTCCTTGCAGCCGGCCAAAACGTTGCCCTGCTCCCTTGTCACCTGTGGCCATCCTGGTGTGGGGTGCAGGGGAGCCGCAGCCAGCGGGGCCCCTAACTCAAGGCACAAGGGTCAGGAAAAGCGTGAAACACAAGTTCATGGGAGATGCAGTGGGTAAGGGCTCATGGAAAGGGGGTTTTCATGGATACAGTACTTTTTCCAATTGCTGTTTTACAGAGATTTTGATGCCCAAAGGCAGAACCTCATTTTGTGTGAAGCCCTTTAAGCTGTAAGCATGAGATGAGGGCCAGTCTACAAAACTTGAAGATCAGTATCGTCCTTTGCCATGGGAAAATGCAAAGGGTCTTCTGCTTCTCCCCATGTCCACAGAGATCTCTGCCACGCACTCCCTAGCGATACTTACCTTGGCAAGCTGTGTTTGCTGAGAGGGGACTCCCCACCCCAAACCCCACCGGGGCTCCCGGGCTCATCCACCCCGTGCGCGGCTCATGAGAGACCCAGCGGAGCTGAGAATGCCAGGCAGGCTTTGGAAAGCTAACTTATAGCTACTGCTTCATGAGAAGCAGAGAGGAATAAGAAAAAACCACACCCCAAAACCTGATTTTTCTTGTCCCAAAGCACTCTCGGAAAGGCTCTTTCCCTCTTTGCAGTTTTGCAGTGATACATCTTTCCTACAGCGACGTCATTTGTATTCATCTCAGCCTTCAAATGCATAGTCCTGAAAAGGCAAAAAAAAAATCCCCAAAAAAACGTTCCTCAGCACCCAGGAAACCCTTTTTCCCTCGTCAGGCTCAGCACGGTCCCTCTGTCACCCGGCGGAGCGGTCCCAGCCCCGCGCCYGCCTTGCCTCTGCTCCCCGTCCGACCCAGCCTTTGGGGACATCACACCCCGATGCCTTCTTATCAGAGTCTTTGGTGTGATTTCCAGAAATGATTGAAATAGCGCAAAACTCGTGATTCCAGTGCTCTCTGGAGCAGCGCGCAGTAAATCACGGCCAGCCTGGAATAGCACTTGGTAATAAAATACAGAGCACAGAAATATCCTCCCGGCCGGGCCGCCTGCGAGCGGCTGTGCACGGCGCGTGTCTGTGCGTGCAGCCAGGCTGCGGGACACGGGAACAGATACCGATAGAAAAGCAAACCTGTGTTTCTACTCAAAACAAGGAAACTTTATTTCCCTGGAAGCAGGCGCAGGCTTGATTACACATAAGCTTTTTTCCACTGGCTGGGAAGGCGTTTGCTCAGCATTTCTGAGGGCGTTTCACAAGGCTTGCTGGGCACAAGCAGGGCCCYGTCCCCCCGCCGGGACCCCTGTCCCCTTAGCGGGCACCCGCACCCSGGGGCTGCCGGAGGCATCTGCCCCGTGGGACACGGGTTGTGGGTCTCTTTTTTTTTCCCCCCTTTATTTTCAACCGTTTTTTTAGCAGCATTTCAACATTGTCGCTTGCTTTGGAGACAAGGGTGGAGGCGTGAGCAGGGAAAGCGATGCCAGCGTGAAGGAAAAAAAAAAAGGGGGCGTTTGCATGTTCAGCCTGCAATCCGTGTCAGTGGGTCAGGGAGGGCTGGGCACGATGTGCTCTGAACCGGGATGAAAAGGGAGCGGAGGCAGGGAAGGGGAAGGCRCTCCCTCGCCCGTGGGCCCGGGCACCCGTGGGGCTGCCGGCGGCAGCGAGGGGCTGGGCACGTTGTCCCCGCGGGGCAGAGGCAGCTGTGCCGGCGGCAGACAGAGGCACGAGCATCCTGCAGCATCCCTCTGGGAAGACTTTTGTATTTTAGTTTAATAGCTGTTTATATTTAATTGGCGAAATGAGCCCAGTGTCTAACGTCACCTCTCTCAGGCTGGAGGGCAYGCTCTAAAAGAAACACTGGGGTATTTTTTTATGCTGCAGCAGGGACGACCCATGGACCTAGTTGACAAAACACAAGCCCGGCCCCGTGACCCGCACTGGGATGGGCTGCAGGGCCGTAGTGGGTGCTCGGCCCCGCCGTCCCCAGCCAGCACCCACCCACGGCAGCGCCCTGGCGAACTCCGCATCCCTGCTGGGTGGCTGGGGCGAGGCGGGAGGGGAGTGGGGCGATGTCCCCTCCCGTGACGGGGGACCTGGCGGTGCCCGAGCRGGAGCCAGCCGGGCCATTCCTGACGGATGACGGCACTTGGCAGGAGGCGATGGCTTGTGGCTGCGCCCTCCCTGTGCTCAGTTTAGAAGCTTATCGCCTCTGGGACGCTGCTCGCTTGCTTTTCTCCTAAAGAAATCCCATCTCCCCCAGTTTTAACTCCCACAAATACATGCAAGACTTTCAGTGGACACTGGTGGCTGCGACGGGCCAGGCACCCAGGCAGCGGTGTCCGAGAGGAAGCCACACGTCCCTCCCCACCCAGACCAGGGTGACAGGAGGGAGCGACAGCTCAGGACCTCACAGCTGCMCAGGGTTTAATCAAGCAGATGGGACAGAAAAAACATGTATGTTGTCGCTCGAGGTGTGAGGAACTGCACGTTATTGCTGCCTCCATCCCACCCATGGTGACACACGGGGACAGGGACAGTGGATGCTCTCCAGCCAGCTCAGCGCGGACYGCACGCTTATCCGATCCCTCATCCCTGGTTATTCCTGCAAGCACCACGCAATCCCCCTGCAGCCACCCCACCAGGGCAGGGCCACGCCGCATCCCCGCGCTGCTCTCCCCGCCGGACCCTGGCCATCTCCTGCTGCCGCTCCACAGGAAGCGGGATGGCCCGAACCACGCGGCTTCACCTAACGCCGGGATCCGCGCGCTGCCGGCGTGACCGCGGCCGGCTGGCGCCCGCGGGACGGGGCTGCASGGGTGGCTGACGGCAAGAGCCCGAGCAGCACCCGCGCCGGTCAAATTTTCACCGGTTCAATGCAGCATTGATTGAAGTCAGATCGGTCTGTAGCTGAGGGAAGTTACCTACGCAAAAAAAGAAAGCCCAGTGCTGAAGGGACATATTCTGCTTAGCAAGTGCATGGTATTTTAATTATTYTAACGAACCAGAAACCTCAAAGCAATTAGAGTTTGTACATTTGGGCTAATTCAAATTTTTAGCTTTTGGGAAATAAAGATTAAAAGCAAGGGTTTTTTTTAAGAAATAGCCGTTTAAAGTTCTATTCTCTGGGTGAGGAGCTGATTATTTGAAGACAAGCACGGTAAAGCAGCTTGTAATTTAGCACAACTGTTTGACGGCTCACGAGGTAGCACCTAGCTATTACTTATTATAAATCCTCCCTTCTGTTAATGAAGCTTATTCTTGCTTCTAAACCTCAGACAAAGGGGTCTAGAAAATCGCACCTGTGCTCTAAAACTCACTGACGCACTCAGGAAGGGGAAAAAAAAACCCAGCAGCCGGGCACCCTGGAAATCTGCTGCGGGGCTCAAATTATATGGGGAAGGCAGGGAAGATGGTCTGGACATGGGAGCACGGGTGAAGTTTAAATAAACCCATTTCCATATCGGGATTTCTGTATCCCTGCCGACGCATGGCCCATCTCCCCGGGAGCCCCCCGCGGCTCCCCAGCTCTGCAAGAGCATCGCATCCTGCCTGCTGCTCCCCCTTCCCGGCTCTACACCAAGGTCGAGCTGGTTACCCTAGACAATTAGATAATTAAATATCTGCAAAGTGATTAGAGCTTTCATTAACAACCACCTGTGAGTTAAGGATAGAGAAGAAGTAACGGGCAATGAAAAAGGCACTGCGAACGAGCACCAGAATGGCTGAAACGTGAACCAGGGCGAAGGGGGACCCCCCGGCTGTGAGCCTCGCCGTGGCACGGGGGGGCAGAGCCCAGCCTGCCCCCTTTGCTCTGCTCGGGTTTAGTCCCAGCTTTCATTTCTGATGACGTCCCATTCGGGGGTGCGGGGAGGCTYGGCCCGGCTGGGGAGAGGTGGCAGGGCCGCCCCGGTGCCGGCGTGTCCGGCTGTGGCGGGTGGCACGTCTCCCCTGGGGAAGCCCTCAGACCCCCACAGGGCTTCACATGGTGCCCTCTCGTACCCGTCCCGGCACACTCACAACACGCTGGGGTGTCTCGCTACAGCTGCAGCAGGCTCAGAAGGTATTAAAATAGAATTAGAAGCAAGGGCTCCTGTTAACCAAAGCAAAAAAAAATGAGCTTCATGCAAAACTTGTTGGGAGAAGTGGGGTTTGAAAGAAAACTGCTGGAGCCTTACATAAACATAAGTTCTTATTTCTCGTCGATGGGGCAGCACCGCCAACCTCCCCGCCTGGTTTTTTGCTATTGAGGCAGCCAGCRAAGAGGCTTTCCCAAGCCTGCATTGAGAAATGCCGCGGCCGTGGCTCGCTCCGCCGTGGCAGGAGGTGCCCGGGGCCAGCCCGGAGGCGTTGGGGCTGCGGCGGGGCCGGTGGGGCCGGTGGGGGCAGTGACCTGCCGCGGCCCCGCAGCCTGGCCGGCCGGGGCCTGCCGYCGCCGCTGCAGCAAGTGGTTGTGGGTTTTGGTTTTAACTCGTATTTCCAGCCGCTGTTAGAGCAACTCTTGTGCAAACAAGCTTATTCTAATGTTGTTTACCTATAACTTACTCCGGAGGCAGAACTACCRTCCTGGCCGGCAGCCAGGGCTGGGCCGTTGCAGGAGAGTGTCAGGCCGTGCCCTCCTCGCCCCACCAGCCCGGCAACCCCGGCCGAGAGCCCGGGATGGCGGCACCTCTGCCCGGGCTCTGGCTCACCGGAGAGGGGCTGGGGAGGTGTCCCGGGGCGGCTGCGGGAGCGGGGCTGTGCTGCCGGCTCCCTCGGTCCTGCCTCGGGGCTCTCCTTCCCGGAGCTGCACGCACAGGGGAGGGATGGAAAAACCCCTGCTTGAACCATGCTTGTTTTGCAGCTGCCTTTTTTGCMTGTGCCTTTTTAGAGCTTATTAATTTTGCTGCAGTCATAATCTATAATAAATATTTCTGGGACTGGGAAATGC
This sequence comes from Oceanodroma leucorhoa, assembly GCA_030449065.1. Lineage (NCBI taxonomy): Eukaryota > Metazoa > Chordata > Aves > Procellariiformes > Oceanodroma > Oceanodroma leucorhoa. The sequence goes on from JASVER010000039.1 coordinate 3,443,498, forward strand.
ACRTGCTTTTTCTGGCCTGCGCCTGCCTTTATTTTATTTGTTTTTTAAAAAGTTTGGGTTTGGTTGGGTTTTTTTGTTAAACAAATGTTGCTTTGTGTTGGCCTGGTACCTGAAATGCCTGCTCCTCTGAAACACCCGGGGACGGCCCTCCAGCCACAATAAGGAGAACCAATTAAACCACAAGATCATAATCACTCCTCTGTTTATTATTTATTTCCCCAGCAACAATGATATATTTAGACCAACAGCTTTGAGCTTTTTCASACCCATTATGCTCAGCAAATCCCAGCAGCCGCGGGCAGCCGTGATGGGAGCGACCACTGGCCATGCTGGGGGGGGACCAAGGGGTGCCCGTGCCATGAGCCCCCCTGGTCCCCGAAGGGGGGATCCCCCCGGCCCCAGCAGCTGGGAAGAACCTGCGGCACCGGCAGCCCCTCGCCCTGGAGCGGGGCAGGGTTTGGCCCCGGGGCAGGGGGATGTGGGCGGGTGAGGGGCCTGACCCACACCTGGAGAGAAGCACCTCCACAAAAGGGGGAGTGTGTGAAAGCAACGTCCATCAGGTTTCTTTTGGTTTGCCAAGTGTTGGGTTGGGTTGGTTGGATTTTTTTGKTTTTTTTGGTAATTGCTCTGGTTTGAGCCCCATAGAAAGGTACTTTTTTTTGTTTGTGGTAGGAACACATGCAGTTCTTCCGCAGCTCGGCTACAGAAGTACCACCTGCAAGCCAAAAAGGAAAAAAAAGAAAAGAGTATGAGAGAAATGAGAAATTAAAAAATGCTGGGTTTTAATTTAGGATTACTTCTTGCCAGGAGCGTGACTGCGGATGCGGTGGGGCCGGTGGCCGAGGCAGGCACCCGCGGGGGGGACGGGGACAGCGGGCTCAGCCCTCCGTGATCTGGCGGCGGAGACACATCTCTGCCTGCACCCCTCCTGCTCCGCGGTGGGTGGCAGCGGTTCGGACACGGCTGCGATTAGAGAGTGACTGATGGTTCAGTAATCTGAAAAACACGAGTCGACCATTTGTAGAGCAGCATTAGTAAGGCCATCTGTAAGGAGAAACGGCAAAAGCACTGTACTTCTGGCAAGGGAAAAATATTTGTCAAACTATTTGTGAATGTTATTTAGGCAGATTTCTTAATAGCTTATTGGACAAATATTATGGTTTCAGAGCTCCTGATTCCCTTGGCAGCCGCTGTTTTTCCAAGTGCATTACTGTATAAGTGACTTCATCCCGGCCCGTCTTGCTGGGACGGTCCGTGTCCCCAGCCTCCTGCAGCCGGGGCGATCACGGCCGTGTTGCTCCTGGGGGACAGGGAAGCCTTTCCATGCCTACGGCCTCACAGCGCCGGCAGCCACGAGTCCTGCGGGTAAAGCACTTGCCCGGTGTTTGCTCTGTGCTCCTGGTGCCTCCCTGGGGACACCCACGGCTGCACAGCAGCATAGAATCATAGAATCATTAAGGTTGGAAAGGACCTCTAAGATCATCAAGTCCAACCGTCGACCCAACACCACCATGCCCACTAAATCATGTCCCGAAGCACCACATCTACATGTTTTTTGAACACCTCCAGGGATGGTGACTCCACCACTTCCCTGGGCAKCCTGTTCCAGTGCTTGACAACCCTTTCGGTGAAGAAATTTTTCCTAATATCCAATCTAAGCCTCCCCTGGCACAACTTGAGGCCATTTCCTCTCGTCCTATCGCTAGTTACYTGGRAGARGAGACCMACACCCACCTCTCTACAGCCTCCTTTCAGGTAGTTGTAGAGAGCGATAAGGTCTCCCCTCAGCCTCCTCTTCTCCAGGCTAAACAACCCCAGCTCCCTCAGCCGCTCCTCATAAGACCTGTGCTCCAGACCCTTCACCAGCCTCGTCGCCCTTCTCTGGACACGCTCCAGCACCTCAATGTCCTTCTTGTAGTGAGGGGCCCAAAACTGAACACAGTGTTCGAGGTGCGGCCCCACCAGTGCCAAGTACAGGGGCATGATCACCTCCCTGCTCCTCCTGGCCACACTATTCCTGAYACAGGCCAGGATGCCGTTGGCCTTCTTGGCCACCTGGGCACACTGCCGGCTCATGTTCAGCCGGCCGTCGACCAGCACCCCCAGGTCCTTTTCCGCCGGGCAGCTTTCCAGCCACTCTTCCCCAAGCCTGGAGCGTTGCCTGGGGTTGTTGTGACCGAAGTGCAGGACCCGGCACTTGGCCTTGTTGAACCTCATGCAGTTGGCCTTGGCCCATTGATCCAGCCTGTCCAGATCCCTCTGCAGAGCCTCCTACCCTCAGGCAGATCAACGCTGCCACCCAACTTGGTGTTGCCTGCAAACTTACTGAGGGAGCACTCGATCCCATCGTCCAGATCATGGATAAAGATGTTGAACAAGACCGGCCCCAAAACTGAGCCCTGGGGAACACCGCTCGTGCAGTGCGGTGCAGCCCTCGGTGCCCAGCCCGGCCGGGGCTCAGGGGATGGGATGGAGCCAGGATGAGCCCTGTCCCCCCTTTTGGCGGGTGCGACCAGCCAGGGCACCCCACGCAGCTCCCCCCGTCCCCAGCCGGAGCTGGGGTGCCCGTGCCCAGGAGGGAGCCGGCAGCTCCCCGCAGCAGCAGCCGGGACACAGGGGTTTGAAGGACTCGGCGCCTTGTGCACGGTCTCATTAGCTGCGAGGCTGATTAACACCCGCTCCCAMGGGCTGCCTCTGACAGCAGGAGAGCGCAGCAAGACCCGAGCCTGCTCGGTGGCATTTCCCCGGGGCAGCCYGTCGGTGGGCAGCTCCGCGGGGCTGTCGTGTGACAGCAAACCTGCTGGCGAGTTAGACTTCTCTTTGGGCTGCCTTTYCCCCTTCTTTTTGCTCTTCTCCTGAAGCGAAGCTCGTTTGGAGGTGTTCGATTCATCGYCCATCCGTGAGTTACCGTCCCTCGCAGAAGGTACGCTGCACAAAGCCAACACTCGCCCCGCTGCGCGCTGAACCCCCTGCACCCCCCTTGCTTCGAGCCGCTTGGTCGTCAGCGTTTGTATCTGAGCGGGGCTGCGTTGCTTTTAGTGCCCGTTCACGGTAATCTTCAAATTAACAGGGCACGTTTCTATTAAGGTAATTAATTAGAAAGGCGTGCGTAGCCAACTGCATACGGCATTCACCTGGGGCTGACCGCGGGTGTCTCACAGTGAGGCAGTGGCTGTTCCCACTGGAAAGAAAGTCTCTACCYGGGGACAGGGTGGCTGTGCAGGGCTGGGGCCTCCGCCTCGGGTCCCCTGGGTGCGGGGCTGCAGCAGGGCCAGGGCGCGCGGGGCGGGAGGGGACCGGGGGTCTACACGGACCAGCTACCAAACCCTAAACACCTACAGACAGTTCTTCCGATGAGACGTATATAACGTAATCTGTATCTATGCTGCGTAAAACTTTAAGCTGTTGATATTATTTTTTAGTAATAAGTATTCTACCTACACACACACACACTGAGCAAGCAGGAGCATGTGCTATGTAGTGTGACCAGCAAGAGGATGGAGTGCAACCACAGCACAAGAGGTGTCGCTGGTCCCTGCCCTTTACCTGCATGTCCCCCCCCGGCCAGTGTCCCAGCCTGTCCCCGGCAGTGACCAGGGACACTTCCCTGCAGCAGGAGCAGCCTCCCATAGAACGCGCTCTCTGCAGAGAGCAGAGGGGCTCCTCGCCGTCGTGCAGCGTGGTTAATGCTCTGCTGGATTTTACTGTGTTATTCATAACTACTGGGATTCAACTCACGGTGCCTCAGGCCAGTGTTTGTTTTTCCTTTTTTTTTCCCTCCTCCTCTCTCTTGCAAATACGATCAGCACTGAAGTATGGGCACACGTGTGTGCAGCTGGGGCTCCGGCACCGCTCGCTGCTGCAGGGCAACGTACGGCACCGGGGCGCAGCGCGGCRGGTGTGCACGGCCCCCCGCACGCAGGGGGAGCAGCCGCGGGACGGTCACGGCATAAATACACTTATAGCTATGACGAGATAGGGATATATATATTTATGTATGTATACACACACATATATTTGTGTGTGAATGCCTTGTGACCGCAAAGCACTCAAGCCTGACTCTGTCCTTGCCCTCCTTGTCCTCCCCCAGACRCCATCTGGGAGCAAAGTGGGCTTGTCACGATTATTTGTAGGTTGTCCTGACTAAAGGAAAAGGAAACAGGCAGCTGCGTGCCCAGGGGAGGGCTGGGAGGTGCTGTGCATTGGGTGCAACTTGGTTCATTAAAATGAAGCGGAAAAAAAGAAGATGGGGGGAAAAAGGGAGGAAAAAGTAAGGAAGGAGGAAAAAGAAAGGAAGGAGGAAAAAAGAAAAGAAAGGAGAAGAAAAGAAGTTTTGAAAAGAGTTTAGAAATGATGCCCTGGCCCTGCTGGGTCATCCCCCCTTGCAGGGGGCACTGGGGTAGCTGAGCTGACCCTGCGCCCCGGCGTCCCAAGCACTGCGTGGCTTTCGCAGGGGATGCTACYGAGCAGGAGTTTGCCATCCCTGCGAGCACGAATCCTTCCCTCCGCGGCTCGTCGGACCCAAATGCTTCTCCCAGGGCTGGGCAGAGCCTCCTGGCCGGGGGGGAGAGGGGCTGCTGCAGCGGCTCGGGACGAGCAGTCCCACAGCAGTCTGATGCTGAGCCCACTCGCATTCATTCTTCTTAAAACAAAGAAACATCCCACTYGAGCCAAACCCAAAAACCTCCCAGGCAAATGTTAGGAAAGAAAAAAAATAAGCAAGCATGGATTTTCTGAGCTGCCGGAGGGAGCAGAAGCTGCGTTCCAAGTCCCCSTTGCTCAGCTCCTCCTGCAGTTGCAGCTCCCGTCCCCTGCAAGCCAGCTCCCAGCCGTGCCCGCTTCACTTCACTGGGCACAATGGGTCACTTTTTTCAGCACGTATCACATCAGGCAGAAAGTATAACCCCTGTCCTATCGCATTAGCAACACAATTACTGGCCATATTAGATGCTGCATCAGCAGTTTCCCCGCAATCTTTTCATGTGGTTTGATCTTGAATCAACAAAGCCTATAATTAGAAGGATTGCACTTACTTGTTATTTTTTAAACTTTAAGTTCCCTGTTGTGACCTCRGAGAATATCCTTAATTATGCTTTGGGGCTGTGCCAAGCCTGTGATGTATCGAATAAGAATATTTACCACCATCACCACTCCTCCAGTTTCGCTTCAGAGCAAGTTTTTATCAGCTATTCCATAGGCTCAGGCATTTGAGATCAACGAACRTTTAATCCCTTTTACAGGGTTTCTCTAGTTACCGCTCCTCCAGTCGCACTTTGACAAGTTGAATATTTACACTTTTTTATTTTAAAATGTACATGTACTATATATAATATTTTCGGGTCCCCCATTAAATGAAATTATCAGTAATCTCGATAAGGAAACGAACCAAACGTGTTGACGTGTGACCCCGTGGAAGCGAAGCCGGCCGGTGCCCTCGCGGGGCGTGCGGCCCCACGCCAGGTGCCCGGTGGGTGGGTTATGACCGACGGGTGCCCGCACGGGGCACGGCCCGGGGGGAGAGCGGCCATCTGGGGCTGCTGCGGCTTCGCACGGAGGCTGCCCCGGCAAAGGTCCCCAAAGGGGCTTGTGAACGATCCCTGGTGGTGCCTGGAGGAGGCCACCTTCTCCCGGGGCACCGGGGCTCAGCACGGCCACGGGCAGCAGCCGGGCAGGGGACGAGCAGGGAGGGAGGCTGGTCGCCGGGAGCTCAGCCCCACAGCCCCCCTGCCCAGGCAGTGCTGAGGGGCATCGCGAGAGACCCCCTGAATGTGGCTGGATGCAGTGAGCCACGTCTCGTGGCATGGAGTCACCGTCCTGGAGCTTTCATTCAAGCATCAGTTGTCACCTCCCGCTGCTGGAAGAGATTCAGGGGAGAGTTGGGGTCAGGGCAGCGGGTCGATGAGCAGCGGGACGCTGGATGGAGCCAGCCTGGGCTCTGGGGAGCGCRCACCCGCAGCATGGGAGATGGTCCRACGGGCCAGCACATCACTGCCGATGGGACCAGYGGGGTCAGAGGCAGCGGGGCAGCYCGGGAGCCCCAGCRGCCTCCTCCTGGGCTGGTCTTAGCATGTGGCTCCCTTGGGGCTGGGTCTAAGGGGAGGACAGGGCGAGCGGTGGGAGCCCGAGGACCAGCATTGAGCTGCTCCCCGGTTCCAGGGACCTGGCACAGGTACCGGCAGAAACAGGCACCTCCAGAATGAGGGGCAGCCGGATCTGAAGGAGTCAGCAGTGACTAAATTTTGGATTTATGGACTTGAAACAGTTGAGATCCCTACGGCAGCACTGCAGAACCTGAGCCTGAGGAGTCCTGGGTCCCCTCCAAGGCCAGTCCCCCAACAGAAGCTTGGCATCAGCACCAGCACTAGGAAGGTCTTGGAGCCCGCTATGGGATAATTAGCAACTGTACAGCCAAGGAGTCACCTTTTCTGTAAAATCCCAGTACTTGTGCCTTGCGTAGCAACACTGTCCGTGTGTCCGGAGCACAATGCAAACTCACACTGAAGCGGGGGAACGGCTAAGGATAAACCAGCACATTGTGGACTGTCCCAGAGGCAAACACAAAGTCAAGAGTGCTCGAGCTGGGGAATCTTAAATGACAAAACTGTAAAAATGGAATTTAATGGCATCGTTTCCAAACCAGTCTGAAATTCCATCATTTTATGGGGACAGTGTGAACAAAACAAAAATCACAAATTTCAATCTCATGCTGGGTTTCATCCAAATTTCCTGGAAGATGAAGATAGAGCCCAAGAAAGCATTGTGGAACAACACGGCACGTGAGAGGCGGGCTGCCCGTCTCCCTGCAGCTCAGCACCAGCCCCCCCGAACCCACCCCGACAGGGCAGGAGAGCACCGCATCCCCTTGGGACACACTCCAGGCAACAGCCGACATCGTGGGAAGGGTACACGGGAGGGGGCYCAGGAGAGATGCCGAAGTCCTACGAGGAAATGGGCTCCGGTTTTGTACCACTTGTTCCACAGATGGTTTTGATGTAAGTAATTTTGTAAATGCAATGGGACAAATCRGATTTTGGGTGGAATGGGAAGACATCCAATGTACTCTGCCATGAGGTGTATTGGAGAGCGTRAGTTGGTACTGTAGCCATAAAGCAGTTGTTTTATCTTAATACCYGATGTATCTCCTTAAAGCATCTTTTCATAATTGTTACACGAACTAATCTAGTTATCATAAATCCTGTTTTTGTATTGCCTCTGACCCCAATCCACAGCCACCTAGCTTGGAAAGTACCAAAGTGAAATTTATGTAAGCCTTTGTTTTAATTGCAAGCAATTCAAAGAAATTGTTCCCTGCTGGGAAATTGGTATTTTATGTTGCTATTAAATGAGATTTTATTACAGCACGAATCTCACACTGCTATTCAATGGGGGTAAAGGGGTGAGCTATGTTAAGGAAAAAAATTCAGCAGTTTTATTTACTGATGAAGATACGTTGCTTTTTAAAAACTCAAATGGTCACGTGGCAGGAAAGGAATTTTATGGCAGTTTTTTGTTCCGCGGCTGCGAGACTTTCTGAACACCAAGCGTGGTGTCTTGACTATCCATCCACAGCCGAACAGAGGTATTTTTCAGTGTTGCTAATTTAGGATTTTCACAAGTTTGGTTAAATTCTGCTTTTGGAAAGTTCCAACCTTGTTAAGCAGGGTCCCGTCCCACTGCCCAAGGGCAGTTTAATCCCTTAGACTGAATTCCCGCAGCCCGGCMCCCCTTCCCGGGATCAGCACCCCAACCCTGTCCCCCCGAGACCCGCTTTCTGGCCCCTCTGCCCCTCGCTGCTTCGGAAGGCTGTCGGGGGGCTCTGCTTACCCCCCCAGCCCCGCTCTCCCCAGCGCCCCGTGCAGATGCCTCCACATCATGCAATCACACAAAMCCCCCCCAAACCCCAAAAAAGCCCAGAGCTAACATACCCTTCGAAGTATCCCATCTCCAAAGGGAGGGTTTAAAGGCAACTGAGGGAGAGCCCAGCACGGGCAGACGGCCCCGAGACCRCCCGAGCCACCACAGCCCCTCGGGGAGGGATCTAAAAGGGCACCGTGGCTGCAGCCGGGCAGGGGGGCCGGCCGCCCTCCCCGCGGGCAGGGAACCGCCACCGACCCCAGGCTGCCGCCGTCCTTCTGCTCCCGCGCTGCAAGCCCAGGCCGCTCCACGAGTTGAAATGATGCCTAAAAAAGCATGAAGGCAGACACGCGTGGCAAACATGAGGATCTACAATGTGAACACTCAATGCTTTCTATTATATTTTATTTTCCTTCTATCACTAAGTTTTTGGCGGCCGGTACTTGCCTTGGTAAGGAGCTTTTATCAACATTCCGACAAGTACCAAAAGGTTAAGAAACATCGCAATAAGAAAGTAAATTTTAAATCTATTCTGATTTTTTTTCCTAAATACACTTTGCGCTGTTTTTCTTAGTTTAATTGTCCTGACGGCTTTACACCCATCTATCTGATGTGTGCACAAGTCAATTTGCTCAGATGCACAGATCTGCTTTTGATTTGATTAGGAAACTGCGGTACAGATTCCCCTCCGGAAAATGGATGTTATGAACGCAACGGCAAATCTGGCAAGGTTCGGGAAATGCAAGTAATGATGTTCAATTAARTTGTTAATCTGAACTTCATTTTCAGAAATTCTCCCACTCTAGRACTTAACTACAGCAGCAATTAGCTTTAGTAGAAATAATTTTTGCATATGAGGTGAACAATGAAAACAACATAAATGAACTGACTCAGTTGTCAGAACCAATCCTTTCCAGGTACACAGCAAACAACACTACAAAAGCATTTTGGAGCCATTTAATGAAAAAAGCAGAATTTTATTATATGGTTTCTGTCCATTATTCGGCATTGCTGTAAATGGCTTACATTTACTGCAACTTCTGTACAGATGTGTGGCTTTGTATTACCAGAACAGCAAATTTAAATGAAAAAATAAATGTTCAACAATTCCACACAAGCTTTTACAGTCCAACATTTCACTGAGTAGGTGAAAACTACAGACTTGTTACTACAGAATTATTCAGCATGAATAAAAAACTACAACTTTTATTTTTAAACAGGAGTCACGGGTTTAATTTTTTTATGCTGTTTAAAATTACTGTGATAAAAATAATGATTTTTTTAATAATGCCATACACCGCTATGATATAGGATTTGTCCCCAGTATATATCTTTTGTTTAATATACAAAATAGAATAATGACACGTCGCTGACTCTATGCTGTTATGCAAGTTAGTTTGGAGGTGGGGGATATTTTCATACACACAGCCTTTCATCAGAAAATGAGTGCCTCTCGCTGTTTTAAAGAGGCCCTAATCCTTTGCTGAAAATTCAGTTCCTATGTAACAYGGATGGCTCAGCAACACCTGGTTGCAGATTGGACCAAGGATAGAGCTTAACTAGTATATAATACATACAGCCTTTTAAAAATCTCACTGTCAGGCGTGACCCTGAAGTCCTCACTCGCTGAAGTTTGACTACGGGAAACAGGATTTAGCTGACGTTCATCCAGGCACTTCCTCCCGTTTTCTACCTTTTTCTGTGAAAACTCGCGAGGTCATTTTTCGGCTTCAATCGGCACCTATTCCCAGCCCCCTCCCTCCCTCCCCCGTCCCAAAGCTCCTGACGACACCTCAGTTTCTGGCGCTGTTGCTTGGGGCGATCCCCCGGCTGTGCGAGACCGACGGCAGCTCCCTCTCCATCCCCGCTCCCCGGCTTCTCCCACGTAAGGCCATCCCCGCTCCCCGGCTTCCCCCACGTAAGGCCACCCCCAGCCCCTGCCGGGGGCAAGTGCCACCACGCAGCGCCCGTGTCCTGAGCTGCCGGGGCGGCCGTCCCTCGGTCGGATGCATGCACTTTGTGATAAGGCACTGAAGAGACAAAGTCAGAATTCTCCCTGCTTTATCCAGAGTGCAGATACTACCCACTACTACAAGGACTACGGATACACAGAACATGGACTTCTCACTGCTTACTAAAGCACTACCTATTTTTAATTGTGAAGTTTAAAACTTAACGGCACGTACAGGACGATTGCTTTCTTCTAACGTCACAGTTTCCTTTTTTTTTTTTTTTTTGTCCTTAAATCCATAAACTAAAAATGAATATACAGGCCTACAGACAAAGAGGGGGTAGAGAGCCTCTCTTCACCTATGTTATCAGTTCTCTCAAGGTGGTAAGTTGTTCGCGTTCACTGTAGTTACTTTTCCGCTGGCAAAAAAAGTTTTGTATCTTTGTGTATACAAATGCACAAACGTTTGGACACGTGCACGCACACCCACGCACTCGCTCTTTCACACAAGCTCAAATTGAGGTATCTGGGGATGCGCTTTTTAAAAACATTCTCTCAAGTAAGAACAGTTTTCCTTTTTACTGAAGAGCCCACCTGAAACCAAACAGCATGAAACTCCTATCTGTATCTCAAACGGGTCGCGTGAATATTTTCATTGATTTGGGTTGAAAGTTAGAATTAAAATACTGAACTTCACCTTAACTGCTACAAAATGTACATATTCTTTACAGATCATTCAAAGAGAAGAGAATGATTACTTTTTTTTTTTATTAAAGATGATGTTTTACTCCAAAGTACTGAATATAGTATCTTTTTTTAATAGATATAACATTCAAAAAGAGATTTAAGAAAGGATGAAAATTTAGTTTCCTGTTTCACTCGGAAACAAACTTTTGCTAACAATAGAAATGTACTAGTGTGTTGTGAACAACCTAAGCTCTATATTTACATATTGCTGGTACCTGTATGTGTATTATTGCCAAATTTTTAAGCTGTTTTTGCCGTGGTATGTGAGGCTGTATATGAAATTAACCCCGTGTCTTCAGAGGTGTATGTATGTATGTATGCATGCGCACACATGCGTTCTTCCGCCTTACATTTTTTGCAGTGGAGGTCTGATTTAGCAATGAGTCATGAATGGTAACCAACCATACAGATAGGAGTATTCCACCCAAGCTCCAACTTGAATTTTTACACAGTGATTTGATAAACATAAAATCAACCCTAAAAACATCCACTGAACACAGGTTTTCCTTTCTAAACAGAGTACTTCTTTGGATACTAAACACCGATGCCTTCAGTACTACCTCCAGACAAACCACAACTTGTACGGGTTACCATTCAGCGTTTTTGTGACCCCTACAAAAAATATAATTACATGTATCATGATAAAGCAATCTGTCATCTAAAAATCATCCTTATTATACACTATACAAGCTATTTTACAGTCATTTAATAAATTGCTTTTAAAGCTGCAGTAGCCCTTCCCTTCTTTTCTCAGATCAGCGAATATACCGATTATACATATTTGAAACTATAACTAAATATAAAAATATATTAGGTTTTGTATTTTCTCGGATGATCTTTCTCATTTCTATTACACAAATAATCTGGCCACTTTGAGTAAAAATCAAATTTTAGAGTGGCTTAGTAAATATTTAAATTTTGAGATACAGAAAATTGTTAAGGTGCATGTAGAAAAGGCTACTACAGCTTCTAAACGTTTTAAAATATAGTTATCAATGGCAACAAGGAGAAATTCACGAGACCTATGGTAATTTTATGGCACGCTAGTAATTCGATACCAAGGGATGCAGCCTTACAAAGACAGAAAGTTTGACGTACGACTCTAAGACCACAAAATCAGTAGCGGAGCTTTCCTGCTCTCCAGGAAAGAATGTGAACCAGTCAGTGACAGGTGGAGGTGTGAAAATGGGTCTCTAACCACACGAGCTCGGAGCCTGTACATCCCGAGTTACAGCCAGCCAGCGCAGCTGCTCCGCTTTACTGCCTCCACGACGGCAAACATCTCGCCGAAGAAAAGATTTCTAGAATCGATACAAGAAAACAGAACAAAACCAAACCACTGGGCATAATTACATGTCTCCCTCTTAAGTCAATGGTATTTTTCCATATATACTCGTATGATGATTTAAGTGTATAGAAAATGTGAGTTTCTCCACACAGAAGTAAACTTTTCTTAAGCTATGCATATTTTCCTGAAAATTTCCTGATGGGCAGTCAGGACTGATCTTCTTGGCATCAATGCAGCCCATGACTCTTATAGTTATGGCTGTTGCATTATATGCAAAAATCAGGCTTTTTTTTTTTTTCAATATATAAAATAGCCAGCTCATTTACATCCAGTTAGGACTGGGTTAATTTTCTATGAATCTGCATATCCGACACTTTCRCACATATACCAAAAGTATTTGTTTAATTCGTATCTATTTAAATTAGATTTGAGAGTGTTCTCCCACCCACCCTGGCCCTTAAAAAAATGCCAAATTTTTATGGTCACTTTGACAGTTGAAAGCTATTAGGTTAGAAAAGCCCAACCCATTTTCACATGAATATACTCAAGGATTAATGTCTAGAGGTCATTTAGGAAAGCTACGAGCTGCCCCACCTTAAAAAACCAGCTGTACAATAGGCATCTTGAAGTATTACAAAAAAATTATGTAAGAAAAAATGAACAAGCCTAGTTCACGGTATATAAAGTTAAAGGAAATTGCTAAAACCAGACAGTAATAGCTATAAAAGGCACAACTTCCCTTTTCTGATATACACTTGTAAACTTTCTTCAGGTTACATGCATAAACCAAAATGCTACCTTAACTTTTAAAAAAAAAAATCCAAAACACTTTACTTAAAAAAAAAAAAAAAAAAAAAAGCCTAGAAAATTGTCTCCAGCCAACTGCAGAAATTAATTAGCAGAATGTTCGTAACACAGCCTCAGATCTTGTCACCGGTGGTTTTGATGCATCCATGGATGTTGCACGAGGGGAGAGATATAATTTCTGACAAATAAGATTTATTTTCCTTTCCTTTCTCCCCATTTTTTTACCAAATGTGAGAAATCCGCTGCTTCTATAGCCTAAATCTTGGCCCGCTGTAAACCACATGTAGTGCATAATTACAAAAGAAACACCGCTGCAAGGACAAAATTAACAAGTCTGGTAGGTTTTTTCTTTACAAAAAAAAAAAAGCTATCATTTGACGTTTTCTTAAGGCAACCCTTTTGTATTAAGGCAGTCACTTTTGATGAAATAAGAGCTTCTTGATATTTCCATTTGAATATTTTGGTATCTGATTGCTGATGATTTCTGCCAACATTTCTGGGAACTCAATACTCATGGATTTATCCAAAAATGTCTGGAAGCAAAAGCTCAGAAGATTTTCAACCACCTACAAGTGATAAAAGCAAAGAATTACTTTCACAGGAATACATACAGAAGAACTATTAACCTACATCCTTCCTTCCTCATAACTTCTTGCAGCGCAGGCCAGCACGGTGTCTGCTTTGCCGGCTGCCCTAAGTACGCCTCACACCCTGCTCAGATCATACTTGCAACGCAGGGCAGATACGCAGTTATCCACATTTTAATTAGTAAGTCTTGTAAACGGCATTCTAATACAAAACAACGGAACAGATCGTGGAAGGTCTTTACAAATATTGAAGAGAGTTTGTATCAATCCCCATTCTAGCATATAAATAGCATACATATGAATAAGCTCAATAAGATCTTTCCAGGTGCTTGGTACACTAACAAGAAAAAAAATAATTTTGAGGTCTCAAAGTTTCCCTTGCCTTATCCAGCTTAAACCCTACTTGGACTACTTTGTACTATATGCACAATTTAGAGTACATACYGCAAAAGGAGACAGCCTGAATTCTGAAATTCCTTGCAAAATTAGACCACTATTAATACTAAAAATAGCACYGATGCATTATTTTAAAACAATTTCAAACAATTCCACAGATTCTTGAATAGTCTCTGAGATAATACTGTTTTTAAACTTCACATCTCTGCTACTACTGCAAAATCATCTACAACTTCCAAGTTCCTCCATTTTAAACTAATGTGATTTTAAAAAACTAAAGAGACTGAAAATTATATTCATTATAAAATTAATTGCTGTGGAGTCCACTGCAAAAGTAGTCTGAAAGCACCACGTTCACCTCTTTCAGTTAGCCTTTAGTTAGACAGTGGGGGAGCATGACCGCCTCCCCCAGGTATTTATCCCTTTAAATAAGAAAAAAAAATGATAGAGATTACTTTCATATCCCCAAACTTATTCATCTGGAACGTCTACAGCATTCGTTTAAGAACTTACATCATGCATAGAGTCCAACAGTTTAGTCAGTTGATAAAATCGCTGCCAGTTCTGGCTTGAGTTCCCTTCTCTCTTCACTATGGCCTTTCCCAGCTCTTTAATGTATGTCATACGGATTTCTTCAAACAAAGATTGACTCTTCAGGCCTTCCTTAGGAACTGTAACATTGATACAAACCTTTAAGACATTATACATCTATGAATTGTGTCATTATTTAAGTTCTCTTCCATTAGTTACACAAAAATGACCAAAAGAAAAAGGACTTGGACTTAATGAAATGACAGCTGAGAGACAAGTAAAGAGAGAGGAAACTGAGACGGACGACTCATTGAACAAATAGCATAGGACTGCTGGCAAAATAAAAATGAAAAAAAAAAAACAAAACAAAACAAAAGTAACCCAACAAGAAATAGAGGGAAGGGAACCAGACCATGGAGGCAACCACACTAAGCCCTGGAAGTGCCTTGATGAAGGGTTCTTCATCACCAGGGCTGGAGCTCCCGTGTTCTCAGTGTCTGGGGAAACGTGACATTGGAAGGATTCCATAAAAATTCTGTGTGCCGAGGGAAGAGTGAGGATARGATCACAGGATGGCTTGGCTCGGAAGGGACTTGAAAGATCATCTAGTTCCAACCCTCCTGACATGGATCAAATAACACGTCCATGCAAGGCAGTAACGGAGAGACCGAACAACAAACCSACTGCCCAAGCCGGGGAGGACCTGTGTCTTGGGCAGAGCTTCTTGGAATAGAGATGGGACATCGAGATAGCACCGGCCGGACGAGGAGCTGTGGGTTAGAAACCCAAGGCGTGGGGACTGAGGCCCGTATTCAGACTCAAATCCATGTTAAGTCCCTGTGCCTATGTTCTGCTACTAGGATGGTCCTTCTAAAGGCCAAGGACTAGTAAACAAATCAGGACAAATCAAGCATATGGACTCCGGTGATCCTTAAGATGCTTGATTTGAAGCCTTTGATTACCTTGGTGAAGTGAATGCAAAGAGCTGAAGATAGAGAAGAGAGAGCTGAGACAAAGTTGACTGAAAGCAAGAGAAGAGGAAAGAAGCTACTAAAGCACACTCCCTTCCTTAAAAAAATCTATCCCTCACTACACCGTCAGCATCCGTGAGATGTTGAAGTATCTTGTCTGCCTTGTCTACACAGGAGATGACAACATGTCAACTGTTGCTTCAATAACTTAAATGGAAAAGGTCTGTGAGCTACATCTGTGTGTGAGCTACATGTCTAGACCCGCGTGGGATTCCTGTTTTACTACTCCTCCTCTTCCTCTTTTCTTGGAAAACTTACAGAGAAACACAATAAACGTAAATTAAAATCGTGAAGTCATGGATTAAAAAGCTATAAAAGTTTCAGCTATTCAATTTTCAGAAGTTCCACAATGCACCACTTACACAATGTACTTGAAAAGAAATGGGAAAATATATTGTCTTTCACTGTAAATATAACAGAGGCCTTCTGCTGGTTAACGCCAGTGCTTGCCATACTTCACTCGTGAATGGGCTTAATTCTACGAGTGTTGCCTCTTCACCATTTCTGCCATGGAAATTYCTTTAAGGAAATTTCCAATTCCTGTAAGGAAAGTTGGCCTAGACCACATCCAAAACACTTGAGGAATTTTCRGGAGAGATTTCAGAAACTGCTTTAAATCTGTAGTTTCGGGGAAGTTTCAAGTTCCCACAAAGCCCTCGGCAGCGTGGAGCCGAAATTTCCTCTGAAAAGAGCCCTTGTCCCAGTTCTGGGCTTGGCAGGCGAGGCCGCGCCGTCCCTGCCAGGCCACGGAGGTGATGGGCCTGGCAGAGCGGGGGGAGCCGAGTACTGCACCCAACACCGACCGCACTCGTCACCCAGGGCTGGGCRGCACGTACAGCGCCGGGTTACAGGGTCCTCCCGCCTTCACCTGGGAAAAGCCCAAAGCTACCAAGTTCTCATTTGTTTATAAGAATTAATGCTATTGTCCACTGGAAAAATTAAAGATAAGGAATGTCTGAGCCCTCAGTGTAATGAACTATTTAAACTTTTAAAAATATTTACTYTTCATCCTGGAGAAGTACTATGCTGAAAAATCGTTACTTGCATTGCTGATCTTACTGATACTTTTAAAGCATACGTCCATACCTGTTGCTACAGTAAAACAAAAAAATCTTCTGTCAAGCAGAAGCAGCAAAGGCTCCCCGTCCTGTGGGACCGCGGGTATCGGCGTGACGGCCACGGGRCGGGATTTCCCCAGGACAGACGGGCACTCGCCTTAACTGCAAGGCGAGGTGCCCAACTCACGCCTACTCCCAGCACACACACACGGGCTCTTTACTGCCGCGAGTCCCTGGATTGCAACGGAGCCAGGGTTACAGCTGAGCCTCCKCAGGTGGCTACAGCCCTACTGCGCACGAGGAGAAAAAAAGTCACTAGGTGCCAATGAGTATGAATACAGGGCAAAAATAACATTGTAAAAGTTATTTGCGTAATGTCTCAGTGTATTCCTGTATATTCTAAAAGGACTATTTTGACACTGTATTTTGACCTGTCATGCAGTACAGACAACAGAATTTTACTAAGCTGTGACTTGTTTTAACTACAGGATAGCCTACTGAAAGACCTAGAAAACATATGCAGTATATTATATAAATCTATCTTATGATATCTATTGTAAATCCACCATATACTTTTTAGACACAAATGCAAAAAGCTGTATTTAACAACTTTAACTTCTGGGGGAGTTCGGTAACGTTTTTGGGGGAAACTGCTTCACTGGATCAGAACTTCCTCACAGGTAGTGGTTGGGGTTTTTTTGTTTGTTTGTTTGTTTTTCAGGGKTTTTTGTTTGTTTTTTTAAAAGTATTTCATGGGCATGAAGTCATAGCTTTGCCCATCTCTTTGGGTCCTGAACTACTCAGCCAGTTTGTGATGTATTTTTGAAGAATTTTAAATTGCAATTCTGAGTTAGGCCYCTCTGTTGGAGTTGCAAAGTTTTGAACACAATCCATAATATCTTAGCATGAATGTCTTGTGTCTGCTAAATGCAGAACCTCCTTCACTAACCCTATATAGTCAGGTGCCAAGCGGAACATTTTGACTTCTATTGCAAAAAAGGGGATCCTATAGGAAATCCTGGATCAGATACCTAACACAATTTTAAACTACACATGCACRCCCATAATACTGGCAAGTTAAACTTAAGTTCTTCACATGGGTATTCTAACTATTCACCTACCTGTAGAGAGGAGAAGCAACGTTTTCATGCAGAGATACTCTTCGTATGAGACTTGAAGCCGTGATAGCTCTCGGGCAACCATAAGCATATGTTTGCATTGTTCATACATACAGGGTAGATTCATTCTCTGCCTGAGAAATAAGAGTATAAAAATTAGTTAAATGTCTAGCTATCTAAATATTCTAAATCTAAGTTTTTCCACGCTTCATTGAAGAGCAGCAGGGGTTGTACAGGCAGATGACAAGCTAGTACTTGATCTATCTCRCAGCAAAACAATCTTTGGTTTTCTCCAGTGAACCCACTCAGGGCAATTGCCTTGGTCACCACATATAAACACTGGCGTAGAACTGCAGCACGAGGGGAGCATGACGTATGAAATCCCAGTGTTATAAAGGAAGCCTGTCTTTACCAAGGACTGATCAGTAAGCTCTGTTATCAACAGCCAACACAACAGTTCAGCACAAACTTGACATAAAAATCAAGTTCAGTCACTGTGTGACAAAGTTCTCGAAGTCTGGCAGTCCCAAAGTATTTAATCTGTATAAAGAAACATGATGGTATACTATACTAGAGATGAGACTTCTCTAATCCTTTCAATACTTTTCAGAAGTCCACCTAAATTTAATACATATTTACTCACTAGTGATACCATCAGCTTTCCATAACTTCTCAATTTTCAAAGTGACTTTATACTTCTCGTATCCTTTTACATTCTTAAAGCGATGCCTAGTATTGCAATTAAATTTCATCACCTTTGTACTGTAATAATAAGGTTTCTAACCATAGATGGAAAGACATGTCAACAATCAGAGGAAAATCTTGGARAGCACTTACCTGGAATCAGAATGACAAACATTATGTATTTATATATTCTTTTCCTTTTATTTTTTCTACTTTAATGAAACCCTACATCAAGACAGGTACTCCTCCTTTTATTTAGTACCTCAGCTGAAGCAACAATCCCCTTTACATRTGCTTTTATAGCTGGTTACTGTGAATACTGCACGATTACAGTTTTGGGTGGGAAATGAACAACAAGAACAGATTAATTCYGAAGAGTGTAAGAGAGATTTATGCTTTTCCATGTAAACTTTTGTAGAGAAAAAGGTAGGCAAAATAGTACATTTCAAATGCAATGACTACACAGTCCCTCTACAGTAATGCTAGGCAATTTATTTTTCGTTAATGATGTGTCACCTTTTCTAAGACATCACCTATTCAATATTATAATCTAAACAAAGACACAGACAAAATTGAATCCCAGTGTAAGTTAAGAGTAAGATTTGGTTATGAAATGGCACCAATTCCTCCAAACCTGCTATCATTTTTCAGTTCTCCCTTTCTTAGCCCTGCAAGAGAATTATATAACATACCCTCATGAGCATCATAAGAAACCCTAAGAGAAAACAAGAAGAAACACGCACCTTTCTCAAGGTGCAAAAACCTAAGAATAATAGGAATTCAGATGGGTTTTGAAAGACAGAAAGAAATTGAAACGGTATTAAAACCAAATCAAGTACAAGTCTAAACCCCCATCATTTCCAATTGCATGTTGTTGGACAATTCCTTCTGAGCGTGACAGGACTACCTGCGGCACTGCCTTATACACAAATGGTATCTACACCCATACGCATACATGCACGTACAAGAACCTATAAACACTGACGTTACATTAGACTTCAATAATCAAGGAGTAACAGCGAGAATACAAAGTGCACGCAGGATAAGTTGCACGAGGTAGGAATAAGAGTAAGATGCTCAGTTGTAGGATGTTTCTCAGGGCACTTAACACAAAGCCACTATTTGGCTGTTTGGCAAATCTTCTAACCCCTCTGGACTGTATCAAAGGGCATCTTACATATTTCAAATTGAGCAATTTAAACACATTCTATGACAGGGCTCAGCAGTTTTCCTCATGTAAAACTATTACCATTTCTGGGCAGAAGGTTAAAATAAACATTATGAAATGGGTCAGCCTGTCATTTATTTCTATCTGCTGTAAACACAATCACCACCGCAAGTCTGAGAATCTATATGGAGACATGCAGATTTTTGGWAATACCAAGGCTACACAAATTGCATTCCTCAAAAAATGAGAGTAAAACACAGCCCTCCTTCCCTTCAGAGAAGCCTGAGTGCACAGAGGAGCTCTGCACTATGCCCTGGAGGGCAGCGGATCCAGGCTGTGTCAGAACAAGAGGGAAGCTGATTCACTGGGTAGTCCTTAATGCTGGCGAAGGGTCTGGGAAGAGGTCCCAGACATTCCCTTCRCAGATCTCCTGGCCAGAGTGCATCAGATGATCTCAGCTGCCACAGAGCTGTGCACAGAAGGAGGCTGTCCGAGGATCCGGGTCAAGTCACGGACCAAAGACCCAGCGAAGAACAGGGGCTTCAGGGCTCCCTCCTTACTCCCTGCTCCCTTTCATTGGTACCYCTCCCTACAGAGGGCATTCAGCAACTTGATGAATTAATTTACCCACACGTAAACCAGATGTAATATTTAAACTAGGTACTATACTGAGTTAATTAAAATAGATATTATACTTCGTGATGACATCACACATGATTTCTTCTCAGCAGAAACTATCTACAGAACCATACTGACTTCGTGGAGTCTTCAAGTAAAGCTCTGGTGATAACCAGGGCTGGCAATCCAAGGGCAGCGGTAAGGTCTGGCAGTTGCCTGTACCCCACAACAGCTCCGGAGCCGCTGACGTAGGAGGCAGAGCCAGTGCCGAGGCCCGGGGAAGCACCAGGGAGCTCCCCGGTGACCCTGGGTGGATCGCAGCAGTTCAATGCTTTTGCAATGATTGCCATTCACRTAAATTGAGACTTAAACAGCTGACTAACAGCATTTTATCAACTTTGAAGTGATCCTGCTTTAGTGATTGTAAATCTAGTCGATTYGAATCACCTTCTTGTTCTATAGGTATCTAATATTACTCTGCTTTTGTAACCAGCTACCTCAGAAAACAACACCTGAGTCGGGCATTAGCTGTAAGTTTTAGCTCAATGAAAGCCCATGTAATGCACACGGGATGTACATATGCATTCTGCGTGGGATGCATGTTGATGATAAAAGCATGTGATGATTTTCAACACTGCTGTGAGTCATTCAGTTCAGCTAAGTCTATGAAAGAATAAAAATCAGTAAACAAGATGCTGGTATTCTGAAAAACAGATGATAGTGACTCCACAGAATTAGTTACAAAGGAATGTTCAGAAAAACTTCTGAGAACTGACAAAACGTTGCTAATAAAACTGTAATCACTTGTTATTTTCTTTCTATTCAAGTAACACCAATACAGATATTCAGCATGGTATATAATGTAAGGATAAGTGAGACCAAGGAGTTGACCTCAAACCTAAGAAAAGCAAAGAGCTAAGACGAAGAAGATGCAAACAGAGTCAAAATCCTAAGACAYAGGACTTCCAAGGACTTCTTTCTACAGCTAGGCAGCAATTAAAYGGCATTTGCTACTTGATGAATACAACTTTGCAATAGCTACTGTTGCTCACTGTAATTTCATGTACACTGTGACACAAATAGAGGCCTAAAGCTGGTAAGTAATAGTGCCAACTCCAACAAAAGCATGTTTTGAATCCCARATTGTGGAAACAGTTATACAATACTACAAAATCACAGGTTTATACAATCTCCAAATACTAAATGATGGTCTAAAGCCCSAGATTTATTAAGCTGCCAAACTTTTCAAGAACCTGAATTGAGTTTTTTGTGTGTGTATATATATATGTTAAAAATACATATATATATAAAATTGCCAGCTGATATAGACATACCTCCATAAAAAAAAAATTGTTTTGAAACGTAAAATGATGAGCTTACTGAATAGTCACACACTAATCCATTAAAGTATATTATTTCTACCCAGAAATAAAATATAGAAATGTAAATCTACAATGTTTTCCAAAGCCTTACAGTAACTTAAAATACATTTTTGCCCCTCCCTTGATGAAGAGCTGAGTAAGACTCCCCTCTCCCACCGACCTGTTTGGAGATTAAAACCTGTCAATGGCCTCTCTGTAATTTTTCCCTGTGCAGAGAATTAGCTGGGGAAGGAAACACCAACCTTACACACTAGAGGACTAAGGTGTGCCTATGCAATGCAGTGGCGGCTTTTCCACTGACTGAAGTGGAAACGGGATCGGGCAGCAATTGCCATCCAACAGATTATCGACCGTAAGGGCGCACTAAGTGTTCCCCGTTTTCCTGCCCAGGTTTACCCGCACCAGCTCCYCGGGTCTGGAGCCCTCGATGCCGTCCCCCCCGAAGGCTAGGGCAGGAACTGGCTGAGGGATCCCCGCTAACTTCGGTGCCTCACTGGTGAGCATCTGCAGCGTGCTGCCGGGGTCACCCCACCGCCAGCTACCACCAGTTATAGCTTGTGAGAGGGAGAGACAGAAAGAGAGAAAGAGGCTTTCGTTTCGAGACCTGGATCAACTGCAATAGCCAGGAGTTCAGAAAAAAACGGGAGCAGGAAGAACGATGAAGTGACCTGTATTCTTGCAGAAACGATAGCTGGATCTTCAGAAACTCATCTTCCCCTCTTTTTGGTTTTGTAGACAAATTAAAAGCTGTACACATGCAGCATAAGCATATGAAGTGCTATGTACATACAATGCTATGTATACATATGGTGAGCCTTTCTGCACTCAACAAATGCTATACGAAATAATTTATTTTTGTACCACAGCAACTTTATAATCCACCCTACCCAACCCTATCAGACCTATTTACTTAGGATATCCAATATGTGATAAACATTATTTAAATATATTGGATAATTTTGTTCCCCCCCCCCTAAATAAATGATAGGAGTACAGACATAAAAATGGAATATTCAATAAATATTCCATTTTTAGGAGAAGACTCGTCAAATGACTACGCTGCCCTTAAGACCCAAGAATAACAGAGTTTAATTCTCCTTCCCACCACAGACTGCATCGATGATACTCGGAAAATTCAATTAAGGAGGAATCTACAATGGTACTAATGAATAGTGGCATTCAGCACTACCACAGCTAAAGCTACCTGAGCGCTATGCAAAACAAATCCACTGATTTCTGGGAAGCTTTTTGTGCAGTCATGGTAAGATATTTATAAACGCTAAGGATCTGTTAGCTGAAAATGTAGCATGACAAACCTCTTAAAGGATTAGACAGGTTCTTTATGTACAGCCCAGTTACACACAGTTGCCTGAAGAGTGTCGACATGAGCTAGTGGATGTTGCTACTCCATATCTAAGYAAGTAGTAACTACACAGGAATAACACTGGACAGGGTTGCTGCAAGGATAAATGCATGGAAGACTGATGTTGCTCAGATGCTTGAGCAGATACATGAAACTAAAGAAATTCTTATTATCCCCATAAAGAATTCAATCTTAAAGTATTTTGCAGTTATGTCCATTCAAATCACCAAGGCTTGGAGAACCCTTCAAAGACAGAGGTTCTCTTCCTGAAAYTGAAGACACTGAATTGTACCAAATATAAGCACAAGTCTTTGAAGGTCAGAAACTGAATAAAATAAACGGTTTCTAGAAACCCGATTAAAACCCAAAGAAAATTAAAATAGAAGTAATTGCACTTATGTGTAACCATACAATTAACACAGCGGAAGGCACTGTATGCTCTGCTGTTACTTACTATTCCCCCTGCCCCCATTAACATTAGCTATGCAACCTTAGCTCTCAGCAGCAGATATGAACTATTAGTGACTTCTCTGCACTACTCAGTAACTCATCCTGCATTCACATTCCTGAATACTTCACCTGTGCTACGCTGCCGCAAGCTACAGGTAACGGTGGCACAAAGGAAGTGCTCTTGAGACCAACTCTAGTTTATCGCTGTAATGAAGATACAAAGGGATATAAAGAAATAATGTGATCATAAGATGCTCGTCTGTTCCATTTCTTGATTTACGTTGTATGTAATAATACCTATACTTTTCTTATGATCCTTCTGAGGGTCAATTGTTTATAAGTAAAATTAAAGGAATTTTTTGTGTGAAAAGTAGGCTAAATATATTTTAAAAAAATCATACTAACTGATATCTGAGTATGTGTAATTCCATATACACAGTGAGATGTTTATCACTTACAGCATAATGTGATACAGTTTTGTTTGATGTGTAAACTCAAATTACGCAACAGAATTGAAAACCCATCCACGTGAATATTTGCCACTATTTTGTAAGGCTGAAATGATACAAGTCTGCATGAGGGGCTCACGTGAGGCTTGGAATTTTTTGCCAACTCCTCAACTTGTTTATACTTCCATTTAAGTAACACAAGTACATCACCAATCTAAAGGCTGTGGCTTGAAGAGACGGAAGACCTTCTGGAATTATTGTATTCTAACACAGTATGGGTAAAGACACATGATTTYGTTCTAGTCCTCCACTGAAATAATGCTTTGAAGCTGCTATTAATAGAAATGAAGCCAGAACAAATTCTTAGTTACAAATGAAAAATGTTCATATAAAGAACAGACCTGTAGAAATGTCATTTGCAGATCTCAAAAATTACAAGTCTGAACAACTTACACCTCTCTATCTGCATGCAGAAATCTGAGACTACGAACAGGAAGCCAAAAATCTGATGCAGACAGCTTCAGTTAACTGTAAAAATGTCCATGATCCTAGATTTCAGACAATCAAAATGGAGGTTCTGATTCTGTTACACACACAACACGTATGTKTAACTCTATTTAGTGGAATTGAGCTTTAAAATGTACGAGGAAAACTCACTTTTTTCCCAGTATTCCAGAGAATTCACTCTAATGTTATTAAATATTACAATTTTTTTTAGAATTATCAAATAATGAAGTTGTTTTGATCCTGCTAGAGGATGCTACTTTACCTATTTATTTTATAATGGTTAACAGGTTTTAATCAGTATCTGATTCTTACATCATATGAAGTTAACTTACTACTCTACCTTGGACTTGTTTCTAGCATACCTAAAACATTAAGGTAGATCTTTWGGGACACAGGGGGTGTGTTTGGGGGGAAGGAGTTGTCTGGGTGAAAGATCACCAAGATGTGTATCAGAAAGTAGCACTGAATAAGCCCCAGAATGGTTTTTAGGGGRTATTATGTACTCCAGTACTATCTTTTGAATGATGTATCAAGCAGAGAGAGTGGACACATCTGATCATTGAGGTCCAAGTGAATTTTTTTTTCTTGATGTCCATGATGTCTCTCTTGACCTATCCAACATCCTAGCATCAGCAATGCTTCCCGAATGGCACTGCCCCTCTGGCTGTCCCTGCGGTATTGCGCTTCATCAGCTTCTTACAACTCATGCAGTGGTTTTATGTATTATTCAGTATTTGCCATGTTTAACTCAGAGATGGCTGTATTTTATTGATGAATGGTACATAAAAAGTTATGACCAGAGAGGGTTTCATGGGGAACCTGTAGCACACTGGAGAAAAAATTGCAGTTCTCTCAGTCTACATATTTTATTGAAAACAAATGTCATTTTGATAAACAATTTATGTACCAAAATTGTAACTAGAATGAATTTGAAAATTAATATTTAGTATAACAGGATTACCCTTGCAGTTTTTTTGGTGKKTTTTTTTTTTTTTTGGAGTGTCAACACCACATACTTAGCTGTAAAGCTCTGTGGTTTTAACCCMTTGATAAAACAGCAGGAGACCTCCAACTTAAAGCAAATTAGATGTTACTACGCTTATTAGTGACAATATCAATTATTTCAATTCCACCACAGAGACTATTTTACTCCAGAGACATATTCTAAGAACTTTATTAAACGTAAGTACACAGATGGACCCTCACCCATCATCTGCTCCTCACCTTCTGAAAAGTGAATACTTGAAAAATATTTATTATAAAGAAACCATTACAGTTTATAAAAGCCTGGAAAAATATTTACACTGAAAAAAATAAAGTGAATAAATAATCATGAAGAAGAACTAGTCTGAAATGTAAATGGCTAATTTCATAGAAAATGTAACTTTTTTTTTTAAAACTGAAAAGATTTGGGAGATTCGATACTGAAGTGAATAGGAACAAAAATATTAAGACTACTGTCTCAAAACATACCAAAGGGATTACTATTGCCTCCATTTTAAAGACAGGAAAACAGACATGAATAATACCTTGTCACTTGCATCACATTTCAACTTCTTGTCAGTAAAACTGCGATGCTAAAAAAGTTTTGTGACGGTACATGTCAACAGCACTGTGTAATTTTATTTATTAGTTTTAGTCCCCACAAATGGACTATGCCATTTCATGAAAAAAGAAATGGCAAATCCATAGTGATAGCATCAAATTAATTGGAATCTGCAGATGGGTAAACTAGATTTTGAATGGCTCTGGCCAGCAACCTCAAAGATTTACATCTACAGAGTATTTTCAGCAACTAATTCAGAATACAAACAAAATGCCTCGACAGGCTTTATAAATATTGCTAGCAACACTGGAATTGCAAGACTGAAAGATCACTTGAAAGGTTTGTTACAGACTACGCAGACACTATTCCACCTACTTGAAGAAACTGTTTTTTAAAATATGAGCTGAAGGACACAATTGCTGAAACAGCTTCAAAGTAAAAGGCAGGAGCGCGTGACAGTCCATCGGGACTGATTCCCAAATTCATCCCTACGGGAGAGGGTTTAGACGGAGTGTTTGTTCTCCAGGCTCGGGGCAGAAAGGCATAACCTAACCTGATCTGCTACTACACCTCTGAAATACTATATGGAATGTAATATAACTATGCGTGTGTCTGCGCAAAATGTTTATACCCACATCACCTCAACAATCCCGAATTCCCTCTTTCACTCCTCTAAAACACGGAATACCGCACAACACGAACTTGAAAAAAATACAAGGAAAATGATGCCCAAATATTCTAGCAAATTCAACTTTTCTTGAAAATTGATAACAAAGTTCAACAAAAAAAATGTAAGTCAGACAAGTTTTTCCATTTKTAATCTTGTCTTTTTAGCCAGAGTTTAATCAGGCTCAGACATAAACGCTTAACTGATCAAGAACTCTGTGAAATCGGTACGACCATACTATCGCTTTTATACAATGAACACACAGAACATTGTGCAATTTGCCAAACTTTTCTCTCCATCCTGATATATTTTTAGCTTCAACTGTGTTGGCTCTGATAAAATGAATGATTATAATGAATGGTGCAGCAAGTGTCACAATATGGAACGTTTTAGTACAAACACTTCCCACAAAAACTTCTTGATATAAACACACTTAACATGTAAAATACCTTTCTTCCATTTGACTTATTTAAAAACTCTAAGCAATCTGCTAAATGAAAAACAAGTTGCAAATGACAGACTGATTTGTGATCTCTGCAAGAATTTGCTACCCAGTGATTCACTTCTCAAGTGCAAAACCCAGAAATACTGCGTGGAGTCTAGTATCACCCTGAGAAACCTGGAAAATGACTCAGATCTTACTTACTCATTAATGATCAGATCTGGTGCAAAGCACAGGAGATTGCCATTTGATTGTTTATATGATCTCCATCCTAAAGCAAAAGCCATTAGGAACATCCACGAGTACTGCAGAAGGGTCATTTGGTCATCCAGATGTAAATTTCGGAAACCTGGAAAAATAAAAATTGAGGTATGACTTTTTTTGCTTCGGTTGCAAAAAAAAGAAAAAACTGTGAAAAGGACCATCTTATCAGTTCAACTTCTGTACTGCCAATGTAGATTAGCACTTTTAAAAGTGTATTTGCTAACAATTTCTGTGACTGTGATGACTGTACCTGAAACAACAACAAAATTTCTTGCCATATCACAGTCACCTGATTCAGTCAAGTATTTCTGTATTTTAAATTGGATTTTTCGTGGAAGAAAAAAAGAAATTAGCACAGTAAGAGGTTTCTTATGAGAAAGTTCTTGTTGAATGAAAAAAAAAAATGCACTTTAAAAGGGGTGCAAAATTTCAATGCCATTTTCCAGCTACCAAAGTTACATTCAAATACTTAGTATACCATTAAGGAATCTTTTGCCTATTCAAAATTTTACATACGTAGAAATTAAGTGTTCGTAACCATAGGACTCAGATGACGTCTTCTGGACAATACAACTACGTATGAGACTTGACCGGTTTGAAGAGAAGGCTTCAGTACAACTCTGCCTTGAGCTGGTTTGAATGTGTAATTCTCGACCATACAAAACATATGTAACGCAGAAAAACGGGCGAAAGAGAGCAACAGAAAGAGTAACTCTTGAACTTTGCATTATACGTTATATTCACATTACATATATACATTTTCAAAACAAATTCTCAGCACCCCATCTACAAAAGTGCAGGCACACCGAAAGCCTTGGGCTCTGACAACCATGATGTTAGTTACTTTGTGGATGGACAGAGTACCAGACGGGTAATTCTTGATCGGTAATACAGGTATTAAAAGGGGATGTAATATTAAAAAAAAAAAAAAAAAAAAAAAAATCAGAATTCCTGTGTGTACTTTTCTGGAACTGATGGTCAGTTAGATAGGTTACAAAAGACAACAATTGTATTTAATATACACTATAATTCATTTGGCTGTCTTCCAAAAATAACAGTATTTTTTACTTTTTGAGAGAGCAGTCAACTAGACAATAAATGGTTTAGTGTCAAATTTTGTTCTTATTCAACAACAATTGTACACTGAACTTACAAAATATGTATTGCATTAGTTACCTTCATTAACTGCTTCTAATCTTGTTATGTAGCACGAACAGAGCCAATTAAACAACGAGGAAATGTGTAAAATCTGAAAATTGGTCCCTTTAACAGTCTTAAAATGTAGGCAGCTTTTAATTTGCAACACTAGCTCCTATCAGATCCTGCTACATTTAGCAAGAAAATATTGTGCCACACTGAATCATTATTAAAGTCTGAATTTAAGTTGATTTTATTTAATTTTACTAATCATCTGCCATCTAAAGAGCTCAGAACAGTGCTGCTTCCTGAAGATGTTTAAATAGATGGCACTGAGTAGGTTAACACATAACAAAACTTGGTACGTCTAACAGCTTCAAAAAAGCTTCTGGCTTTGGAGACAGCAGCAACTACCATTTACTACTTCTAAAATACAAGCCAAGTGTTTCAAAGTTATTTCAAACTTATTGGGTCAAATCTTGAAATCTTTGCTCAAACCCACCTCAGGAAAAGGCTATTTTGAAATCCCAACTAAAGGGTTTAGCAACCAATGCTGGCTTACTGTTAGTATGCCTGATGGTGTACAACCASTAGCAGTGTATAGAAATTAAATACTCATGAAGAACCACCTTAGCAACCCAAAAAAAAGGAATATAAAAAAAATTATATGAATAGTTCCTATTAATATAATTATTAAAGAGAAGACTGGCATTTTCATTAAGAGCATATGTTCTAACCTGAAGGGTTTGTCTAATTAGGGAAACTGTTCAGGAGAGATTATGAAAACAGAACTGTTTTATAAAAATGGTATCTAAATTTGTATTTGCGAATAACAGATGGTCCCCGAAAGGCTTGTCCCAGAAGAAAGTGTGCGCATGTGAACTTTTCCTAATGTAGACCATAGCTAATTCAGTGTAATTCCCCATTGCAGAAAAACCCTGACAGACATACAAATCTCTCTATTCACATCTCTGCTGGACATATATATTTGAGTTTACTAGCCTTTCTTTCCTACTGTTAGTTTATTTCCCCTGCCTCAAGAGAGACACCATTACAACTCAAATTTCATTATCAGACTTTTTTTTTTTCTTGGCAGACCTATTATGTGATGTTATTCCTGGGCAACATGCATTATGGATGTGTTTTTGCTAGGGTTTTTGAAAACAGGTAGCTAACAGTACTGAGTAGAAGTGAAAGGGAGAAAAACACTAGTCTTTGTTCTGTCAGGAATAAACAGATCTTCAGCTTTACTTTCGGCCCTGGCCTCTCTCAAAGACATACTATGGGATGCTATGTGTTACGTCCAAGGCTGAGGTTTGACATCACTTCTTCTGTAAGGCACTTGCTAACTGTGTCTTCAGGTGGGAGCCTAAACAGCAACAAACCTTCCACATTCCCCAGGTGACAGTCAGTTTAGTCATGTAGCTACAGTGCTTGAGAGAAAATGAACATCTTGATTTCCACTATGAGACTGCACGCTCAAATGCCTATTCCCAGTCAAGAAAAAACTACAGATATGGTGAGGGGTAGTAAAAAAAAAAAAAGAAAAAAAAAAAGAACCATCCATTAATGCAGACCCAGACAAGCCAGTACAGCAGCACCAGGCTATAAAAGTCAAGAGAACCTCATTGCTAAAAATATTCAAGAAATAACTATTTAAGAGAAAAATATTCAAGAAATGACTATTTAAGAGGTGCAGCTAGAGCTAATAAAAATATCTCTATATATTACTTTTAAAACCAAGTCTCTATTTTAATATGAATTTTAACACTCAATGGTCAAAGAGTTCAAGTAAAATGACCCAACTTGTAATCCTAGTTAATAAATTTTTGCATCTGTGTTTTTCCTGCTTTTCCACTCCGGGTGTATTTGAGACACGACTTAGCTCAGATATTACTAAAACTTTACCTGTGAAGGCTTTGAAGGATACCAAATACGAAGACAGATTTTAAGTACAATAAATAGACTGCACTTTGTAATTAAGGTATTTGCATATTACCTGGTATTGCCTTTGCCCACTTTACTGCAGCTACTACTTGCCGTCCTCCCAACATGTTGAGAGTTGACAGTATCCGCCAGCTGGAGTCCGGCAGCGTGCTGTCGTAGCCCGAGTACAGCACCTCCGGCTCAATCACTTCCAGCAGGGAAACCAGGGTCGGGGTCAGCTGCGGCAGGGACGCAGGGACGATGCTCTTGTTCCCAGGCGTTTCAGAAACATCCCGCGTTCCTGTCACATTAGCCTGCTGAATTCCTTTTATCTTCTTCTTTGTTTTTCGAGCTAGGAAAGTTTTGGTAAGTCACAGGTTAGATAATGGAAAGTGACCACACAGCAAAAAAAAAAAAAAGGTAACAGAGGAAATGCTGCTTCCGTTTCCCTGCAGTTGTACATCAGGCAGTTGAAACTTTTAAAGAATTTTTTCATAAATCTGTAAATAATTTCACTTCAAGTCTAATTAAACTTCCTGTGAAAATAAGTTTAATGAAAGTCACATTTATGTTAATGTTTCAAAATGGCAGTACAAATACAAGGCCTGATCCTACAATTTCTGTTACATGCAAAATTTCAGTGAAACTTCATGTGACAGCATGACGCCTGTTTGGAAATATTTGCAGGACTGCGCACTTTATCAGTTCCTTAAAATATTAAGTATAAAAAACATATAGAAGAAAGGAAAAAATGTATTTAATAGGTAAAGAGTTACTCAATCTCTTGAGCCAGGGAAAACATTTTTTTGAAAATGCTGGGCAGGAGGAGATTCTTCTCTTGCCAACTCTCTTGCATATAAATCATTGCTGCGTAATTAAACCATAAAACTCCTTCGCCAAATAAATAAAACATCACACAGAGATGTTAACTGTAAACTACAAAAAGTTGGAGCAACAATTTTATTAGCATATTGTCAATAATGGAGTCTCCTACTTGGCTTTCAGCTCTCCTGGATGCAGACTGCTACACTGAACGCACTATTTAACTGAGACCAAAATGAAAGGCAGTTMTTTTCCTGTGTCTCAATTAATTAATTGATTTCTGTTCAGGAACTTCAGAGATAAATCAGTAGCACATAAAAGCATCATGTAATGTGGTTTCACGTTCAAAGTTTCTACTGACCTATTCAGAATCTCTAATTATCAGAAATGCACCAACTCTGTAGCTTAACAACATATAAAACCCCCCTCCTGACCCCGTTTCTCCCACTGGCTTGGACAGAGACTTCAGAAACTAACTGCTAAAGATCAGAAATTCTCTATGGACCTTGTATAAACTGCATTTTCCCAAAGGCTTATTCACTGGCCACATTTGTCAAGGCTGTCATGGGGGAATAGCAACAGATATTTCCTTGGAGCAAAGAACTTCTTGTTATTCTCATCTAAATTTTGAAATGGCTGCTCCAAAATTCCTTCAACATTTTGGCATTTTTTGCGCCATTCTTGTTCTCAAAAGCAAACGAACTGCTTTGACTTAAATTTACATATACATGCCTTCAGCCTAATGCAGACACTTGGTATGGAGTATTTCCAGCCCAGAAAGTCTGGTAAAATCATAATCAAAAGAAATATATCTGATAAGACAAAGTATTATACAAGAATTTTTATTAGGCTATGTTACTAGACCTGACTTAGAGATATAGTTGTAATTCACAAAAAAAGAGGGTTGAGATAATGTATTTCTTTACAATTGATTTTCAAATATAAAAATACCACAAATTTAAAACCAGCTCCTTAGGGCAAATTACAGCAGATAATCCACACAGATAAACTTGGCATGGAAATAAAAGCATCCAAGACCTTCTGTTATAAACAAACACCACCCTCCACCCCCCAGCCCCAACCCCCCCAAGTCTGGCATCCAGCAAGACCCTACAACAGGCCTCCTATTCCCCTGCGCCCGCGGGGCGGCTGGGCTCCGCACCCGAGCCCCCCCCGCGGTTCCCCCCCCCGGGCGGTGAGGAGACATTCCCGCCACCACGCTRAAGTCCAAACCCTGCCAGACAGACCCCGAGACCACGCACCTCACTTCTAAAATGGGATTTATAATGACAAAACCCGCTGCAGTTACAGAGCAGGGTAATGAATATCAGAAAGAGGAAGAGATCCTTCAAAAAAMTGAAATAAATTCAGAATGAAGATGACAGAAAAAACCCATAAATTGCCAACAGTTTAACTATAAAATGCAGTATGAAAGGCCAAAAAAATTATGAGATGACTTTTCACAGGCATAAAACCTAACAATAAATCTTTTCTTCAAACACATCAGAAAGAGAAAGGGTGCCAAGAATGCCTAGGGTCAATTAACGATGAAAGCAGAAATGAGAATTCAAAGAAATAAAGGCTATAGTACAAACTATCATTATTCTACTGTATAAATCTCTGGTACCTGCAGCTTGCTAGTTGTATGTTTTTCCAGTCCCCTACACCCAAAAAACCATGCAATAGAAACAAGAAAGTTCCAGAAAAGGGTGGTAAGTAGGGCCAGAGGTATGACGGATGATAAGACAGACTATAATACAAAATTATCRAGTAGCATGTTTTTAGCGTACAAGGAGCCATTTTTGTCTCGACACAAGAGCAGGTAAGAATTAAAATACTGCAYGGTAGATTTTATTTATTTATTTAAAAGTAAGTTAGCCTTCTACTCATTACCTAACAGTGAAATTCACTGTAGGTATTAGAAACCTAGAGATATCCAAAACGTGACGGGACAGATTCATGGAAGAAGTCTACCAGCTAAGGCTAAGTGAAAGGGGCCTTCAGACCGACATGCTAGGATATTTTGATCTCTTGCTATTCATTAACTGGTTTGGTTATAACCATMACTTAGGCGCTGAGGATACACCTGATGACTTTTCAAAAAGAAATTACTGTCTAAAAAGTATGCAAATTTAATTAACTTTTAAACAACAGTAATTCCTGAACTGTGACCCTAAAATAGCCAAAATAAAAGACACACTTTTTTAGTCTCTTCTGCATTTTATGCTGCCTTCCAGTTTTCTTTTCTACAAGTTCTTCTGTAGGACCAATTCACCATCTGTTCAGATCTGTCYGATAAATTGTCATTTTCATGGTTGTTTTTCACTGTTTCACACTACCTTGGGTTTTTCCAYTTTTGCGTTGCTGAGTTTCTAGATCTCTTTTCCCTCTCAGGCTTAAAACCTTCCCCCCCTCCTTTTCCAACAACTTATATAACAATATCCATCCTCCAAAAAGTCGCTATTCTCTAGGATTCTCTGTGCCAAAATTCAGGCAAACAAACTATAGTTGGAAGGGCTCCAAATTACAGGCGGAAAAGTGGCAAGTATCAGACGTCATTCAATTTTAATTTTCTTTGGTGCAGAAAGGCAACGCAAATAACACTTCCTAGAGCCTGAGATGGCTATATTGGTGTCTATTTTAAAGAGTTCACATAAATTGATGCAGGAATGGAAAGGCTTACTATCAGAGTAATATACGTAATAAGGTGCTTTATTCATATAGATAAATATATGAACATGATGTATGCATTTTGAAAACAACTATGGAGAGAAAAAATAAAAACAARTCTTAAACCAAAATGTATTCTTTTCCACCTCAAAATGAAAATTGTGGTTTTTTGCATTATTCTGATCTTTCTTTAGGTTTTACTGTTACCTCTGCTTGCTAYTGGCCACTCCAGCCCCTGCAGGGCATTGCATCTTTCCACCTTGGACACCAGGAAYAGGCAAGTGGACTACCCTGCTATTATCTCTGAAGTGCAAGGTTCAGCCCACCGGGAGTGTCTGACAAGCTAAATCTACCTCCYGGGAAACACTCACTGACAACCTCATGTACTTTAAGGATTTATTTTAGAACCCACTATTGTAGATTTTGACTCTTGAGAGATGTAACTCACATCCTGCACGCAGATCACAGTTAACACCTCAGCAAACCGACCAGCAACCTCCCTCCCCTCCTCCCTGCAAATCTCTACCATGAAGTATGGGATGTACTTGTAAGCACGTCATRGGAGGGGAAGCATTCCAGAGCGTTGGGTTTTCTCCCCTTGCTCTGAAGGAAGGGGCATGTAGAGCCACCTGCAGGGCAGAAAAACTAGTGATTCATCCTCCTGAGAGAGGCTGGAAGCAGAAGAGGAAGAAAGGACGTGCTAACACAGACTCCAATACGGGTATCATCTMTCTCTTTAACATAATTCACCACTTACATTTTACCAAAGGATATTTTCACTGACTGAAATGAAACTCTGTTCATATTTGTATCTGACAAATACATTTTTGACATTTTTATTTTATCTGACAATTTTGATTATACAAGTATCACCATGATAACTATACTAGTAAGTACTGTATTGATCTCTACAGCTCAAGGAAAAAATATCAAGCATAAAACATAGCTGACACTAATAAAAATGTTTTATGCCATTTTACAACTGCTGCTAAATCTCTAGTTGATGTGGTCTTCAGTTTCTCATAAGCCATCCAGGACTTAGAGGAGAATAAATACGTACTGGTACATTTAAATTTATTTATTTAACCTGTCTTTTCTAGAGAGATTCTGACAGACATTTAAGAAGATTCCACAGCATGAACAAAAATAATTTCTTTTTCTGCAGTTTGAAGATAAAAGCTCCACTCCAACTCCAACCTTAGATCTATGTCTCTGGGCTTTTCCTCACATCTGTGGTTTTAGTGTCAGGTCGCTCTCCTGAGTAAGGACGGGCAGGCGTCACACTTCCCTATAAGAATTCTCCTAGAGTTCTGCTGGCTCAGATTCAGTGAAAAAGCAACAAGATATATGTGCTGACAGGAATAAAAAATAACTCTGTTTTGCGTGAATGACTCACTTCTGCTGAACATACCGAGAGATAGAGCAATTGAGTACAGATAGGAAAGTATAGCAGAAATCTTAGTGTACAAAAAAAAAATAAATCTTGCTTTTCATTAAAACGCCCATACATGCCATAAAATGCAGTAYGTACTTTTCACATATTAAAGTGCTGCTCAAATAATTGCGTTTGCTTCATAAGCAGCATGACCTTTATTGTCTAGGACTCAAACATAAAAAAGGGATTTGAGCATTTTAAGTTACCTTCGAGGTTCATGCCAGCTTGAAGACATTTCCGGTAGCGGCATGCTGGACAGTTTTTCCTCCGAATTTTGTCAATAATGCAATCRTTTCTCCCAGCGCACAGATAGTTGTGCTGCCCTGTATTCACAAAGACAAATAAAATAACCGTAAGCTCTACAATTAGAGTAGTAGATGAAGTAATTCATTCTTCCAGTAACATTAAGGGTCTGGGGACTATGTAATATCTTTACTTACTGTACTTTATTTCTTGCAAAAATAAGATCAGTATCCATATGATTTCATGTATCTATATACATCAAACAGATTTATCATATTTAGACACCAAAGCCAATAAATTTAGGAAGAAATCCTATTTTCTATTTGTTAACATCAGGCATATTCTATTTTTAAAACTATTTTTCTCTTACATTCCTCAAAGCTATCTTCTATAGCRTGTTTCCAATTTCCCTAAATAGTTTCACAAGAGATGTAAACAACATTCATAGACACATTTTGAAAGTATACATGTCAACATTTCTACAGATACACAGACATAGCTTTCATCATTTTGAAAGTCATGAAAACTMCTCTTGTTTAACTTAGAGTCTGAACTGGACAAACTAAGTTCTCTGACATTTTTATGGATTCACAGATTCAGAGCAAAACTGACCCTAGAAATACGGCAGCTTGAGCTACATAAATTAAAATAACTGTATTCCTTAGCTGTTAAGAGCAGAACAACAGAAGAGTAGTATCTATTCTTAATTATTTGAATGATATGAATAATTGTCTCAAGATAACTTTATCTAAAGGTATTACTAAAAGWTATATCCTTCTCTCAGATAGGGATCAAAAACCAGATGTTTCTTTAGTTGGGAGAAAGCTACTACCGAGGCTTTTACACTGTATGTCAAAGTCCTGATATATAATAGCGAGAGAAACAAACATACTTTYCAAATACTGAGTTATTAACAATGGAGCCTAACAGTCTTCTTACATAAAAAGAGCACGGTTAAGGAATTTGTTTCAAGTCAGCTGTGAAAATTATGGGTAAGCAGAGTCCATTATTACGGCTTTAGTCAAATTTCTCCAGTGAAGTGTTTCAAGTTCCTTGATAATCCAAGGAAGCCCTGAACATTTTTCTGAATGAACCCCCCTTTCTTTTTCATTTGAAGAAGAGGAAGCCTTCCTGACCCTTGTGCCACCTGTGTGTTTAAGATAACTTAGAAAATAGATCCACGATTCACGATTCTGTTTACCATTAGCATACTAATACGTACAGAACAAATATACATGCACACACATGAAATATAAACTGAGGAATAGTTGTCATCACTGTAGCAGAACAGAGACTATAATTTC
Source organism: Oceanodroma leucorhoa (assembly GCA_030449065.1). Classification (NCBI taxonomy): domain Eukaryota; kingdom Metazoa; phylum Chordata; class Aves; order Procellariiformes; genus Oceanodroma; species Oceanodroma leucorhoa. The sequence continues at coordinate 3,479,943 of JASVER010000039.1, forward strand.
ATGGCTCAYGAAGATGTTCAACTGAGACCATGGTTTCACACAGCCAATACGGATGCTTCAGGTGTAGATTTTCCTGAGCTGTTCCATTTTTTTTCCTAACAGAGAGCTTCATCTCTGTGAAAGTAGTTTGATTTCTTGTATTTACTACTTACCTATTCTTGCCTTTTTTAGGTGAAAGCTATGCTATTTCTTTRTATTACATTATATTACAGCCTTCTTGTCACATGAACATTTTGAGGAAAAATGAAAGGAAGTTGATTCCACCCTCTGCTTCACGTTGCCTGACTGCTGCCCAGAGGACATGCCCGTTGCACAAAGGAATGCATTTCAAAAAAAAGACAAATTTTATTTCACAAACAAAACACTGGCAAAAATTGGTAGTAAGCAAATGGAGGTATTTCCTACAGCAGATAGGAGCATTTTACAGAGAGGCCAGACACTCTTCCAACATTGCAGTGCCCGTAGCACAACTTGGCACCTGGGACTCTGAAGCACTAYGAGACTGAATGAGTCTTTGCTCATTTGAGCACACCGGCGTATAAAAAGRTTAGAAATTGCAGACAAAGGATTTTGGGAGATGGAATTAAAAATGCTGAAGAACAAGGACAATCTGGAGCACAGCAGGAGGCAGAGGTGCTGGGGGAACCTGGAGCAGAGGAGAGGTGTGAGGATCGGAAGCACGRCGAGGAAGTGGAGGTGGGGAGGAGTGGTGAAGATCTGGGTTGGCAGCAGGGTGTGGGTAACATGCTGGGAGGTGAACGGGGTTGGTTCTGGAACCGGAGAAAATGAATCAYGAGGGCTCTGAAGCACCATGAAAATAAGAACTAGAACAAGATGGCTTTGGCCATCCTGGGTTCCTGAAGAAAGGCCCGTTTGCGTGAAGAACTGTGTATAAATATAGAGCTGCTGTTCCACCTTCATCCTCCCTCTTCTCCTCTAGTTCTACTCTTTGCTGAAAGAAATACACTTTATATTGATTTTCAAGATACTGATACTTTCAGTTTCTGTCACTATTTCCATCACAGTATACATGCGTGTAGACAAAGCTACAAAAAAGGCTAAAGGCTAGATAACCAATATGCAGAGCCAGCTTGACTGGTATAGTAACAGGTGCCTGGCAGCTACTAATATAAAGGATATTACAGGAACAAATTCTTTTTCCATATGTTCCTAATAAGAAAAATGCCTATAAGAGAGAAAAGCAAATTATTTGTTCCTTAAAGTGAATACTCTAACTAACAGATCCTGGAAGAGCTCCTGAAAATGTCCACAATATCTAATCGGGAGGATTAAGGTTGGGATGATCTGTGGAACAATAAAAACRACAGCTGAGGTAAGCCTTGAGAAATTTATTGCAATTTTTCAGCTACAAGTGTGCTTACATTTTTAACATTAATACAGTTGATATAAGATGCGACAAGTCGCATCACTGGTCAAAAGGAATTACTGGGTTGATTTCTTCACATATCAATCAATACTTTCGTGATTTGTTTAAGCTTGAGGACGGGCAAAACCATTGCTATGACATATATCCAGCTGCCATATAATACTTCGTCTGACGGATATCCACTGACCTTATTTTAATCAAAGATACAGATGATTATTTGCTTCAAATAAAGAGCCTGGCTCTAAATGGGAGTGCAACTCCAGACAGGACCCGTTGGGAGTTGCGAAGAGCCCAAGCAGCTCAGTGCTTTGCACTTGAGCCCATATTGTCTCGTTACACTTCTGAAACAGCTTCAGCTTCCCACAGAACTGACATCCTTTCCCCTTGTGACTAGCAGAAACTGTGATACGAACTTGACTTTTCCAATCCCTTCAAGAGGCTCTGCATTTCCATGGAGCTCCCTATTGCATCCAGTGAGCTGGGAACCAGGAGRAAGTGCTTCTTCTGAAAGACTGAGTCGTGGCTCGTCTTTATCAAAACAGCCTTCCCTCTTCTCCAGTGAAACCCAACTTGCAAAAACGTTAGCAAAAAATGACAGTCTGATTCACTTCAAAATACCCAGGAATGGCTGCATGAAGARGGTATGAGACAGGAAACCCTGTAAGGCTGTAACTAAGAATGACATAATTTCAGAATAGAGGAAYTGCTATCCTTTCAGAGACACTGAGAATATACTCCAACTTTCTGCATCCTTCTGATACTGAAGAGTCAGACATTGAGGTAGAACCTACTTCATTACATAATGGCTACTTATGCAGCCCAAAAATCAGAGATTACTTATTCTGCTATACACACTACAGATTCACATTTTGTTTTCCATCATCGCTATTTTCTAGAATGATTTTCTTCCTGTGATTAGAGAGAAATCTCGATAATCCAAAACCACACACATGCTCCTGTTATCTAGCTACCCCTGCAAATATCACACCTGGACACATATGTAATATAATCAATATTGCTTATAGGAAAAAATCGTAAAGCTATCATAATCTTGCAATACAAGTCGTTTATCAAGTTTCACATACAGTTTTATACACAAACCAGATAGCATTAAACGTAAAAATCACAGACTTTACAAATCTAACACACACAAATATCTGTAAATRAATAGGACAAATAAACAAAAACAACAGTGAAAGAAAACAAAAGAAACAAAAAGCCAAGACAACAATACATCCTTTTACACTGTGAGTGAATGGGAGCATTTTATAAATGTAAATGGAATCTATGCTTCAGATAATCACACCATTATCAATGTTATTTACTATGAAAAGATCAGTGATAAAATGGATGGGATTTTCCAGTAGGATTCTAGCAAAAACATGGATTCTAGTAAGATTAAATAGACTGGTTTTGAATGTAGATGATATGTATGTGGATTTTATATCTTTAAACAGCAAATTCATCAAAACATGTCTTACCTTCCACAGCTCTTTTGAAGAAAACTTTGCAGCTGCCACAAGTAAGAACACCATAATGACATCCAGAGGCCTCATCAGAGCAAACAAGACAAAGCTTGGGAGGTGGTCCCGTAGTTGCTGAGGTTGTGGATGGAGAAGAGCTTACATCTGATCTCATTCCAGGGCTAAAAAAAAAAAGGCACAAAAATACTTTTAATTAAGATCTATGGGATACTGGCAAACATAATATTCGTAACTGCAAGAAATAGATTGCCCTTACCCTCAAATATTACAGTTCTGCACACAAAGTTCATTAGACTCCGAAACAGTTAATCAATGAATTTTGTAAAGCATAAGTAAAGCTGTACGGATTTTTCATGGCCTATTTGACTAGGTCAAGATTACTTCCCTGACACATCCCTGAAGCCAAGTTTCTTGCACAATTATCCTAGCCTTTAAAACTGACCCTTAAAACACGCTCTTATTCCATATTATTACTCTCATAGCTCCTGCAGTGTGCACTGAGTCCTACAAGAGTTTCCTTTCCAGTATAATCACAGAGTTTTCTACTGGGATACTATTATGAAAGAAGCTGTGCAAATTCAGCCATATATTGAGATATATATATATATATATATATACATACAGTAATGAGTGATCATTTCACCCCAGCGTTTTAGGAAAAGGAATGTCTATTCCTAATTTCAGGATCTGGTTTTGCTATGCAAACATACAGGCCATCTACAAACGAAAGGTTAGTTCTTTAACAAGAAGAAACAAAACCAAAACCACTGTTTTCAATAATCAATCTATTGTAATCACCTTCGAGCTGCTTCTAATCATAAAGGCTGAACCAACAGTGGTTGTGCCAAAGTTCAGAGGCTAATCTTATTCAGCACACGTACAACATAGCCAAAACCTGATGCGTTACCTGTTGAAGGCTGTTTTGTGTATAGCTAGCTGGTTTGTGTATAACCGCCTGTTATAAGGTGYATTGTTGAGTCTACTTTCACAAAGTTTTAAACTTTTAAAATGCAATTTCTATACTGTATGCTTAACTTAAAGTGATTTTCACAGAAAATTTTGTCCAACAGGGTTCCAGCCACTGTCCAGATGAAGCTAGAAAAGAAAACTTTAAGACTTTGGTGCCCTTACTCAGAAACTCTCCAGAACATCCACGCTCCCTAATGTGGGCTTAACATTTGCATGTGGGCTGGCTTTTGCATGGAAAATTCCTTTTCCTCTCCTCAAGGAAGTCTGACCAGATTTGGTCACACATTTTCAAAAACCATAGTTCTCAAACATTCACAAAAACCTTAAAGCTCCAGCCCAAATTAAAACACTCCAACACCTGGGAGGCTTTACTTTTGAACAGGTYGCCTCCATATGCCCCATCCCCAGAGTACAATTGAGAAATGGCCCGTCCGGCGACTCCAGGGACCTTTGCTGTCATGTTTGCTCGTACTGGGAGGGAGTTAGATAATAACAGCAGACACAAGGAGCGGGAATCCTACCACTCAAATACAGAAGGATAAAAGTCAAACCAGAATAAATGTGTGAATGAAATCCACACTTTGACAAATATCGAACCAGAGGGCAGAGAAAAGCGAAAATTACTTGTGTTAGGGAAAAAAAAGACAGTACAGGCACGCAAAGACCTAGTACATAAAAAACAGAGTCTGATATGAGGCAGGGGAGAAGGCGACCTGTATCTAAGCTACAGCAGAGAGGGCTGAGGAGAAAAGTTAAAAACAGACAAGAACATAGGAACAGCTTGAACATGCTGGAATAGCTGTGGGAAGAAGGAGAGAAGAGTAAGACCAGAACAAGGTTGATATGAAGGCTTCAAAAGGAAAGGCTGGCAGTGGGAATGAAGTAGAATGAGTCAACCGTGAGGAAAAAGGGAAGAAAAAAGCCCACCCAGGAAAGAACGCTTCTTTCCAGAACTTGGAAAAGAACTCAAATCCGTCGCATTGCTCCTTTCCATTCAGAAAGTATTTGTGAAATGGTACAACACTTCTGCTCTATTACTCTACAAAGAGGCTGACTACCATCATTAGCTAGTCTGTCAACTGAAGTGGCAGTCACCGATAGATTGCAATCCTGTTTATGATCCATAGGATGGCTTTTCTGTGTCTTCTAATTAATTTGTCTTCTTTTGAAGAGCAGAAAGCTATAATAAAATACTAAGGTTGCACAATCCAGCACTCAACRTCCAAGTAATGGCAGAATGGAATTCAACCCAGTTATATTTATTTGATGTCCTTACAAGCACGCATCTTTAATTACACGCTCATCCTAATTTCTACAAAGCATGTCTGCCTTCCTCAGTGCAGAGGCACTCTAGGAATGAATACTGTAACGATGGAAGCTGCCATTTGCATGGCCCCATCTCCTCTGATGAAGACATYGGCTGATAGAAGCTAAAGGCTATGGGTTTGCAGGAAAACAAACCTCATGTTAAGGAAGCTGAGGATTCGAATCTACTTCTGCCTCTTATCACAAAGCTGTGCGTGACGTATTTGGTTAATACAAACCAGCCTTTTCAGAAATCCTGCTTTCTTAACACACAGCTTGAGATCTTGCACATACTTTGAAGAAAGGCACACTGCAACCTGAAGTCAATGGAGCTGTGCCTTCAGCTGAGCGATGCCCAGCTCCTCTGGTTGAAGAGACCCTTCCCCACCACGCAACTGGAACTGGTGCACATGTTCAATACGGACCATACACGTATTGCACATTTTGGGTGCTCCTGCCTGTCCCAGCAGATCTCAGCTTTACTCCGCATTCAGAGAGGCAAGGTCTCCGTGCCCTTTGGGGTGCCTCAGGAAGAACAGAGCAGCCCCCCACCACTGCCAGGGCGGTTCACCGAGCACCACAGCCCGATCCCACATTGCCCCCAGCTGCTGGGCTGCAGCGTGCCCGTCTCCTTCGCTCTGGGGCAGGTCTGCTGTTCCACTGAGATTTCAGAAGGAATCCAGGGACGAGATGACAACCTCAGGCTTCAGAACTTGGTTCTTTGCTCCCTCACAGCTTTCCTGTCTAATTAGACAAATAATTTTTACTACAAAGCTTTGCTTCCTTTCATGCSATACATACATTTTTTCTTCTGTTGTTTGGTTTGTTGTGGTGGAGTTTTTTTTGTTCCCTGGCCCCCCCCCCCCCCCCAGCTTACTGATCCATTTGGAAAAAGGAATTAAATTGTTTCTCCACTTTGTAGTGTCATATGCAAGAAAAAAAAAAATCCAACACTTACCTCAAAAACAAATGAACCCCCCATTGAAAACAGTAATCACTGGCCAGTCAAAAGCTACTCTAAGTTGCCTTATTTTCTCTAAAGTTCTAGGCCCAGTAGCTCCTTTTCTTATACTAAAAATCTCAGTTTAAACACTGAAATATAGGCTGCAAGCCTATGATTTTAAATAAGGAATATATAACTTGAGAACTTTATTTCATTAAAATGATTAAAACCAGAAAAAGATGGAAACATCTTTCTATGCATAGCTTTGAAGACAGCTAATTTAGATACAAAAATTAAACTCTTTATACCTTAGAAATTTCTGACAAAAGCATTTTTATGGAAACATTCATCAACTGTCACAGAAACTATGGTAGCGCCAAACATATTCCACTGAAACTTTTCAATCACCTTTAATTTTTAAACAGGGCTCATTTTCTCTACCAGTACCATAGAAAATGTAATATGAGAAAGAAAACAGATGATATGACTTACAAAACTAAAAATAAATTATTACATTGATTAATAAAGCAGTAGCCAGCAATCTAATCTGGGCTTCTGGCGTATCTTTTCATGCCTGGCTATATCAGATAAGGCCAATATTTACTAACTGTGTGGAGAGCTTCCAGACACTGACAGTCCCCTGGTTGTGTAAAACCCAATTTTGCTTGCCTGAAACGTGGAGAACAGGAGGGATTATAATGCATAAGGACTCCTGCAAGAGCTACAACAAACTGGCGTGAGATTTAATACAAATCTCTTACTTATAAAGTTATACGCAGTAGAAGACAAACAACCACTTCCTAAGGAAGAGGTAAAGGGAAGGAAGTTACACTCYGAGATAATATAATAATAAAAAAGTTACCTTTCAGTTATTTGCAGAAATGTTTTTAAACTCAACAAAAACCTAATAAACTATGATTCTTGTCTAAATAAAATAAAACGTCAAGAAGCATAGATGAGAGAGGAAAAAAATCCAAATTTTAAGGGTTCCAAATTTGTAAAAACTTTTAATTAAATTTTATTTTGGGAGGCAAGGTGTTATTTGTTTAAGGGTACTGAGCTCCATTCCCACGTGCTTTCAGAAACTATTTATATATAATCTAATTTTATTTGTTTGTATAGGCACATTTATCATTTCCAGCCAAGAAAACATATGGGGGTAAAAAGGAAAGACTTAAAGAAAAGAAGATGCAGCTACAGTAATGAGCTCTGTAGAAATCAAGTTGTTTAACCAAAGCYATTTCTGTGTTAATCATTTACCAGAGATTTTCAAACCAGGCTCAAGGTTCAAACTTTAATAAAGTCTGGTGTGGTAACGTTTGTGGCGGTGTGAAGTTTTCCCTTCTCGGGGTCCCCGTCCACCGCGCGTCACGTCGTCCTCCCGTGGAGGCCAGCGGCCAGGGCCCGTGGGGGGACACGCTCTCGGGGGGCCGGGTGAGTCAGTCGCCCCAGCACCACGCTCCTCCGGCGAGGCTATTAAAGCCGGGACATCAGATACGGGTGACCACCAAACTCACAGCCCTGCCATCAGCTATTGACGTTTGAGCAGAAAGATGCGGCAGATAGTTATTCGCTCTTCTGAAGAAACCTTCCTCCAGTGTAGTCGTTCATTACTGAAGAAAACATTTGCTTTTTCCTCTTTCTTTCTTCTGTCTTTATTGTGAAGAATATAAAACCTCCACGACACAACACAGCGTATGCACACTCCGATGTGCTGAACTTACTAACATTATAACATTATTTTAAAAATACACTACCTTCCTGTTAATTTACATTATTAAACAAAAAAAAAATCTCTAGTGAGATAATGGAGAGAGAAAGACTTTCAGCAACTAAAAATATTAGTCATTTACRGTCTACAACTGACAACTCTTTACCAGCGAATAAAAGCTTAGGACGATCAGCCTCAATCGATTTTTTCCAAGATCATGCCCAGCCCTAGTGCTCTTCTGCTGAAGGGTAAATTCTTTTTTTAAAATGCAAAATAAATTAGCACTAATAGCAAGTTACACGTGTGCAATGAGAAGAGAACTTGGTTAACAATTTAAAAACTAACTGCATTTAAGGGAAACGGCTGCAAGCTACAGAACAAGAGAAGCAGCATCTCGGGAAATCTGTGGGGCTGCTAGGCAAAGAAGCAGCTGTCACCTTAGCAATTTTCACCTTTTAAAAAAATCTACCCTGAAGAAAAGTTCAGGGGAAATGCATAATACAAGTTTTTTCAGGCATACAGATAATTAAGTTATTCCCTGGTGCTATTATAAATTACAAAAACAGAACACTTGCAACTGGCTCCTAAAACCTGTAAGAAAATGTTATTCATGTCCAACTGCCAACTCTGAGGAAAGAAATGGATGCAATATGTCTAGAGTTGGAACAAACAGCTCAGAATTTGACTATATTTATTTTGACTAGTCTTTTGATAAGACTATTCATTTTGCTCCTACTTCTAATCTAATGCTTCACACATACGAGTTGCATTCACTCGTGATATACCCAGACCACAACACGCCGCACACCATCAGTCCTGTTTCTCCAGCATAAGCCACCTTAGTATTGAACTAACATATTCTTAAAAGCTAGTTACTTATCTGTATAAATAGTACCACCAAACTAACAGTAAAGAAAACGATTTTCAATGTCATTGCCATCGGGGCCTCATTCTTATCTTCTAGCAATGAGAACAATGTAAACACTCAGCTGCATACACCAACTGATTACATTTTTTGAATTGCTTACTTATTTCTTTATTAACTAGAGAAACTACTAATTATTCTAATTAWTTTTTATACCCTTTCCTCTTAGGCAGGAAAGTAGTTTTCAGTTCAAGCAGGAAAAAATTTTAAAACAAGGCTATTGACACTATACTTGTCATTACAATATTAAAATAAAAGTGTATTTGCCAATCGAAAATAATTTCAAAAATGCATTTTGCTGAGAACCTGAACCACTGGTTACGATGGTCTCTTCTGTCTCTAGTAACATACTCACTTAAGTTTAAGAGACTGAAAATTGGCACGAGCTGGTAAGACCCAACGTTTTGCTCCCAGGCTGCCTGCAGACCCCATGCAGATACACACAGAGCCTCTGGTTTGTCTGGCCCCCGCCGAGGGCGCACGCAGCTCAACTGCTGTCAGCGGGCATCAAACACACGGTGATTTACCCAAACTCAAAGGTGTCTTGGGGTGCTGACTCAAACATTCCTACTGACCGCCTGAATGTACAAAACACCCACAAGCCCACAAAACAAACAAACAAAAAAGCCCTCCAAATAACTTAAGAATAGGTAGGTTCTGTATAAAAGTTTTCTTTCCCGTTTTGTTCTTAAAACAGAGAACTGAATTGCTTTGGTAAAAGCGCTGTTCTTGACTACAAGCATGTCCCCAGTGATGCCATAATAAATTAAAAATCTACTACAGATTACAGTACTTAAGCAAAGCCTGCAAATAAAAGCATCCAGTATTACTGTTTTACAGCCCCTTTGAAAGCCAACATGATTAACACCATTTCCTTTATTGCGTGCCCAGATAAATGCCATATCATGACCTGATAAACCAGGGAACCAGACTGTGAACTAATGGTCTAGTTTTGTGCACACTCCTGTAACATGACCAAGATGACACCAACATGAGGAATGGGTCACCCAGAAAGGCCATGGCCAAATTTGCTTCATTGCTGGATACAGAAACTTGTGGCAGAGAAACATGTTATTTCAGATTGGCAGGTACCACCGTGCCTCCTCCTGACATTGTCTCTAAATCAGGATAAATTCTATTGCTAACTTACAGTGGAGCACTGGGATTCTAATTCACAGAAAAATTTAAAACATGAGACATACCTAAAGCAGCAAAGTCTCATAATTAACCTCTCCATCTGCAGAACAACATACATTTTACCATCCCTTTAATACAACTAAAGCAGACTGTACGATTCATTGCTTTGTATAAAGTTGCCTCAAATATTGTAAAAGTCTTTGCTTATGTTTCCAACAGCTCAGGCACATGGTAACAAGGACATTGACCAAAGTATCAAGACAGAGTTCAGAACAAAAAAGTGACTTCAGTTCACACAAAGACTTTATATATATCTGTTATGCAAGATTTTATGTATAAAAATACACTTACTATTGGCAAACAAAATAAATTGGAATTAATACCTTTCCTGTAAGTATTGTTGTACAGAACCAGTCAAACCTTGATACTGGTGAGATTTTGATCAGTCCAGAGGTCTTAAAGAACCTGAATTGCAAACCTAAGCTCTGTTCTCTGTAAGTATATGAAGAAATATTATTTAATTAGAAAACCCAGTACATACAAGCTTTGAACGTGCAGGAAGTCCTGCGTTCTCCTATGTCTGTCCCAAGCACACGCCTCAACATCCAAGCGCTCTCCTGGAAGCTCGCAGGAGCACCGGCAACTGCAGCACGGGCATCACAGCGGATTGCGGCTGCGGGAGAAGGGACAGGCACAGACCCTGACACGGGAACCCTGCACGCAACCCCCCGGCACCACGCGCGGGCTGACGCGATCCGCCACTCCGGAGAGGCAGATACAGTAATTATATGTGTTTAGTAGAGCCTCAACGGCAAACATGCGTTGTTAAGAACAGGCTTCACAGGGAGCTTGTGTCTTTCTAGCGTTAGGCAGAAGCAGCAGGGACTACCGTTCGAAACGCTGTTGATTCACTTCTCATAAATTATACCCTATTAATTAAAAATAAACCCTGAGAGCACAGGCAAATACCAATAGCATGTTAACAGAATAACAGTTTGCAGAGATTCCCGATATAGCGCAAGGGAAGTAAACCCACCATATTAAATAGCGCAGGTTCCCTATGGACATCGGGCCCTTTTATGTCTCTCTCAAAGTCTGCACGATATTTATTCCAGAACCTGAGGAGRAGCGTCCTGCTGCAGGTGACTCGGTGCTCTCTTTAATCACCATGCCAGCGCCGGGCGGGCTCASAGGAGCCTCCGGCAGCTCCAGAGCCACTGGCACCGGAGGCACCCCTCTCCCCGCTCCGAAATGGCGTCCGCTACCATTTTAGAACTCGCACAGGAGTGAGAAAGAAACACTAACGCAAGTGAGCGACGCGACTTTTTTTTCCCTTTTGGATACTCTCCAGAACGTAAAGGTTTCAAGGGCACAGGCAAAGCTTTCTTGGAATGGATAAATGGTAATTGATGTTGCAGCTGCAACCTTAGCTACAGCTCTTGAGATTTCWAATGTACTACAGCCCTAAAGTATTTATGACCAGAATATGATAATTAAATTATATGTTCTAAACTTTTACATTTATTACAGTGCTCCAGTAAAGCAGCCAAAAAGTCTTACCTTCAAGGGTAGGACTTAATTTCTATATGAATCAATTTATGCATATTTTTCCAAAGGGCTTTTTTTTTTTTTTTTTTAATTTCATTGTGCTTCCTTGCGTCCTTAGATAAAGAGGCAGCAAAAAATAGAATAAGACAGAATCCAGTACCTTTATACTTCAATAAAAACTTTACATAAAAACACAGAACCAAAGCATCCTGAGCCATCCTAATTTTTTATGCTTTGCTGGATAACAAAATATGTATTTGATCTACATATATTTACAGACAGGTTCCAGATCATCTAAAAACTTGACTTTCAAAACTCAGTCTTGCCCATACATCCAGCTTTTTATGCATATGTATACACTCTGTGTTTACAAAATAAGGTGCAAGCAGGTGACTCTGCAAAAAGAGACCCCAGTTAGGAAGGCTGCAAGACTAATATGCACTTAGTAGAAGAAAGCTCAAAAGTCTAATCAGAATTAGATTTATAATTTTTTTTTTTTTTCATTTTAAGCACAATACCTGAAATTGTTCCTAGTCCATTCAATCTCTGAATGCAGCAAGCACTGTTTCCGATGTCAGCAGCTACAGAGATATGTTTTACCTGTGTGACACTTTCTTGGAAGCAGTTTCTTAGTCTTCTGAACCTTGCAAACTAACAACGAGCCAATGTACCCACCACAAATTTATTATTTTAATGCAGGTCCTTTAACATACTAACTTCATTTGCTAGCGCACTGAATTCAACAAGACAGCAGAACTCCTGCACAGAGATATTCCATCATTATTAGGACAGATCCCTGAGCTTAGATCAGTCACAGCATTTTAGCTTATCCCATTATAGTCAGCATATATCGGAAAAGTATTTTACTCCTTATTAAAGCACCCTTATTAATGCGGTACCAGAGGAACTGAACTTAAAATATTAAGCAGGATTTGCTCCATTAATGACCTCAGCGTGAGCCATGTACATTGCTCTGGTCTTCTTAACATGAATGCTTGTGTCAATCACAGGACTTTAGTCACAGGCTGCCAAAATGACGTTGCTAGGAAGGAAGGCAAGAGACATCTGGAAGGCTGACTCTAACGTACATGGAAAAATATTAATGGTACCGTAAGAAATGCAGTAAAAGATTAAACTAAACTGCAATAGTGACAGAACGGATATTTTAAAAGCTGGAGGATAATACTTGCATAGTCAAATTGAGTCATAAAGCTGTAAATAAATTTAGACTGGTAATTAGAAAGTTAATTTCTGCTTTTTTGAAAAAAAATCAAGACTCTTCTGCTGCCAGTGTGACTCTCTAACAGTAATCTTGACTCTAATTTTTATGAATGTGTACACAGTCTTACTCAATACAGTTTGTGCTTTTATCGGCACTGCATAACTATTTTCTGCTTTGACGAAAAAAAATAACAATTAAAAAAATAAAATAAAACCAATAAACACCAACAAGAAAGTAGAAACAAAACCTTAATTATTCTTCTTCTGCGGAGGAGGGAAAGATGGAACCAGGGTGAGAAAAGCAGAAAGGAATGTTTCTTCCTTAATTCTCTCTACAGACCTTCAAGGAAGCTCTGTTTAAAAGTGGAACTGATACTAAAAGAAAGACAAGATGGTAAATTCTTCAGCACACAAACTCCATTTCCTTGTCAGTCTCTATAAAGCCTTGCACAATGTGTCTTTACCCTTATCATAGGCTTTCACCCTTTTTTGTCAATGGAAAAAATACATTTACATGCGGAGCAGTTTATTATGGAATATTAACCAATGTRTTGCATTCTGGGCTCTGCTTCAGTGGAAATATATGGAGAAGAGGGACGGGGATGTGTGCCAATTTTAGGTTTTGGCCTCAGTCCATTTGATGCGGATCCAGGATGACTTGGTTGACTGTTGAGTCATAGGTTGGTTCAATTGACATTATTTTACATTTGACTAGTTATTGTTCTTTAAACTTTGAACAGGAGTCCAGAAGCTCAAAAAACATCAGTGAACCAAAAAGAAAGGGGCCAAAGCAGAGTTTAAACAAGATTCTTAAGCAAGAAATATACTCTCCTTAAATGACATCCACTTTTAGCAGAGACAGCTAAAAAACCAAAACCTACCTCACAAGTAAAAAAATTTCTGTTGTATTACCAAATATCTGTAACACCCAATATTAACTTCAAAATTACTGAAGAAGTTCTGAGATCTCCTCCTCCCCCCATTAACATAAAGGTGGGAAGGAGAAGCAAACCTTTTCCCCTACAAAATAAATAAATCAGTGAATGACTACTATATTTTTAACAGATATAACAGTAAAATATTCCTGAAATATTAGATAGTCAGTGTGCATACTGTTAATTCACTTCAGCCAATACTCAATCTAAAACTGAAAATAAAAACATTTAAAACCCAAAAGTTACTGTTTCAGTCCTGAAGGTAGACTTCCATTTGGGTTAAGAGAAGCCCATAAATACTATTGGTTTATGTTTTAAAAACGTAGGTGTGTTTCACATGGATGTGATCAGAAATGAACTTATACAGATGCATGGCATTTAACAACAGAAATTTTTAGTGAAGGTTGATTCCTCTTATTTTCAACATGTCTACTTGACTCATTTTTTTCCACTCCATTTTACCCCAATTTCAGATAACAGGTATGTTTTCAGTAGGTTTTGATCTCCTGTGAGGGAAATCCAATGTTATATCCACTTGCCTTCAGAAAACTGATCAGCAGCTAAAGAAACAAGCAGAGGAAGAACTTGAGCTATCTTTAATAAGAGAAATGCCGTGTGAAAGGAGACTGGGCTTTGTCACAATAATCTAGCAAGGAGGGAATCAGCTTTCATAACAACTTCCAAGAACACGAAAAACAAACAAAAAACAATAAAAAACATTTTATCTTGGGTACTTTGCTGGAAGACAAAAATACTTCTGATCATTTTGGAGATCTTAGTCACAGAGAAGGATGACTGCAAGATGTTCTTCTCAGTGCTAAAGGCCATAATTGAGGTTCAGCKCCAACTTAGTATTAAGAATTGCGTAAGGTGCTACCCCCGATGCATGTGGATTACATTCCACACTTAGTCATGAGCAATAACTTCACTTGAAAGGGTAAACATTCTTTTTTACCACACTAGAGAGAAAACAGTAATTCTTGCAGGAAAGATAAGGAGCAAATTCAAAATTTTTGGTGACTTAAAGATCAGAAAGCAGCTAAAGGACAAAACACCGTGATGGCACGCTGCTAAGTTCCCCAAGGAAACAGCTAAGACCTCCCACTCTGAGCGCTACCAAAAGGTTTTCTTTCATGTTTTACGTTTAGTTTTTGGTGCATTTTACCCTTCATATCCAGACCTGTGTGTGTACACGACAGAGCTTAAAACCGAGCAAACCTGTCTAAAAGGTATTCTCCAAAGTCTTACAAACACTTTTAATGACCTTAATAACACAATTTCGTTTCATTTCAAGACTCTTCTGCTGCCAGTGTAACTCTTCTGCTGGCCTCTGACACATTTGATGCAAAGAATACATACAAAGCCWCTCTCCCCCACAGACGAACAGGAAGAAAAGCATGTAATATGTTTATTTATTGACACAAAATCAGTCATCTAAGTTTGTGTAATATTTTCAGAAGGACAAGCAACAAGTACTACCATAGACCTGTAAGATGTGTATAGCTATTGTGTGTTATTTTCATGGCACTTTTAAGGCAACTTTATTGAATTATCCAGTAGAGCGCTATCATTACTTTTGTCAACACTGTTAAGCAATTACAGACACAATTTCTGCTATAACATGCATACGCAGTATGTTATTATCTGCTTTTATTTCCACCTGGCATCCATGTCACACACAAGACTATCAAGATGTTTCATCACACCCCTCTTACTGCATGCTCCCAGGCTTTACAAGCACTTATTGCCTTGTTCCCCCCGCCCCGAYACTTTTAGGTCTTGCCTTCTTTCCCTCTCCTGGATTTCTCATCTTATTTTATCCACTTTCCTCTGTCCTCTTCCTCTACCCCTCCCTGTCAGATGAAGGAAACTCTATTCCTTCCTTGCTGAACCTCACACGGTTTCCTGGCCACATTGTTCATCTCTGCCTCTTTGTATATTTTCTCTTCCTGAGCAGCACTGGGAACCCCTCCCAATTTAAACTCCATCTGTAAACTTCATTAACAGGCTGTTTACCTCTCTCCCATAACTATCACGAAGGTGACTAGGCAGATAATCCTAGAGTCTGTACACACCTATCTCTTTTCTCCGAGAGCATCTTGTGTGTCTTACAGACCGCTCTGTGCATTGTGCGGTTATTTCAAGTTTGAAACAGTGGGAACTCCCAACATTCTTTCAGAAAAGTATTAAAAACTTTGCTGGTGGGAAACTATGCTTTGCTTTCCTGAATTTCRGTGTTCATTACAACTAGTTGCACTCTTACAAAGGTCCTGGTGGCCATTACAAATCTTTTGCAACCCATCACTAGCTATCATTATTTTTCCAGTATCTTTCACTAACAATTTGGTCACTCGGATTTTCTAGTAGAACASGTCATGATATCTCAAACAGAAAATTTTAACTGACTGTAATTAACTATGGTCATTGTTCAAGATTTACTTAATATAGTATATATTGCATTCACATCTGCAACACGTTTTCAAGTCATTGCTGTTTAGTTTACAACGTCTGTTCAAGTAAGAGAGTTGTAGTATTCCTTACGGAAAAAATGGAAAGCTGTTTACTACCGAAATAGACCAAACTATATAAAAATACAAAAATACTGCTTTTTGAGCTGCAGCTAGGAAGAGTTTCAAAGCACAGAAGGTGCTATAAGAACCTGAAGAGAGCATAAAAGAGACAAAAATCTGGCAAAGCCAAAGACACAAGATAGGGAGGAAAAAAATGAAGGTTTATCTGCCAATTCCTTCAAGCATCTCTGTTACCTGTCAGACAGTCAATCAATCCTACCTTTTAAAAATATTTACATAAAGCAAAGGGGAAAAAAAAGAGATCCATGTCAATCAGACTTTATTAAGAAGACCCCACTCTGGTACAACTTTCATTTATATAAGTCCTAGCTTCATAATCAGCTTTTTCTGTAGCAAGTACTACAGAAATAAAACAAATCAGCATTCAAATCCCCATGGTGCAGAGCCCATAGAAGTGCAGACAGTCATACAGACAGGAACAAGCTTTTTACTCCAAACAATTTACTCTTATGGCTTTAGATAGCTGAGCACACCTTCTAAGACCAAGGCAATGGACACACAAACATTTCCTGCTCTGATGGACACTCTGGCAGCAGGCAGTGCTCTTCATACAGTATATACTGATGCCCTGTTCCGAGGAACACTAAAAAGAGATGCATCAAGACCCTTGTAGAGTACTCCCTACAGCAAAGATCAAATTTCTTTCCTTATTAATAGCTGAAGCTTAGCATGGAAAAGAAACCAAAAGCAAAAACTTGAAACTCAAGAAACTATGTCCATATCTGTAAATCACACTTTACAGATCGTGAAAAATGAAAATATTTTCATAATGGTAGTGTCCAAATCTGTAATTCTTTTAAATGCTGCACCTCTTGCTGCCCCTCAGCATCAGTTGGTCTGAGTCTGGCCTTGGTTTGTAAGTGAAGTCAGTAACTCATACCTAAACACAAAACCCAAGTTTAATAGAGAAGAAATGCTGAMATTCAGAAAGTCTTGATTTTTCAAATAAAAAGCAAGCTCTGGTGCTTTTCTTTTATCTAAAACACATTATGATTTTAAATAAGCATTTTTCATATTGCAGTAACAGTAACTTGTACTGTTACTGCATCTTCAAGAGGCATTGATCAAACTGTTCAGCAAACTTCAATCCTGTATGAAATTCTCTCTCACACAAAAGCTTTTTTACCCTTGTAAAGCTTTTCTCAGATTCATGGAGCTTCAGAGAAATTAACTCAATAACAAAACATGGTTATAAAACAGGAAAGTGGTTAATCTTTGCTTATTTTTAACAGTGGTTGAGCCCGAAGTTGCACATCAGTTTCCAGACATGTCAACAAAAACAGGGTTCCAAAAGTAGAGGGCAGCCGGGATCAGCCTGGGTCCTCCAGAGCATTGCACGCTCTCAGTCCAAATTCTTAATAGTCCCTGATAACATGTAGTTACYGCAGGACTATTTTTAAGGTGAAATAAATAACTGTATGATCAAAGACTCGCATTATTTCCAGTTTGTRCTAAAATCTGTTTGACTATACAATCTTTGAAGTAACAACCAACTCCAATATTTCTGTTCTATCACTTACATGTTTCATCTGAGAAACATTAAACAAAGGTCAAATTGACAAACAAGAAAGTTTGCTAATAGGAACAAACTGAACATTGATTGCACACTTAACTCTTTGTGTCAGTAAGCTCTTATTAAAGCCTATGGTTAAGCCCATGTTTAAAAAGGGATTCGCTTTGCACAAGTTTATGATCATACATGCGGTGCCACTGTCGTTACACAACGAGGTATTAGCTGTGAATCACCCCACAGCGCACGCAGTTTTTTAGTTTTCACCTTGCCCAGGGAAGTCTCCTCAATCTAATATATTCATGACAATATAATAACGGGATCTAGCTGAGAGAGACAAACCAGATTTTAAAAGTTAAAATAATATCTGATTCATGCAAAATGGACACAGTCTTAATGTTTCAGTGTCTCAAACAGCTGATTTTTAAAATATAACTGAGATGGCATGAACAAATAAACCACCACCACCACCGAAAATGAAAATTAAAAATAACTAAGAACTAACGCATCCTAAGAATAAAATTTTAAAAAATTAAAATTTAGGGTCAGACTTACGGTCCAAATTAATTTCACCTAACTTCAGGAACCAAAGGAGGTACTGATTTTAGAAGCATCACTACAATGAACACTTACCTAGTCAATACACAGAAACACTCAACAGCAAAGAATAATTCAAGCCTATTTCTTCCCCGCACTGCCTGATGTAGAAAACTGAACTTTGGATAATTATGCTTTTAAATTTGAGACCTCAGCACACCTAAATTTAGAGGAGATTAACCAAGACCTGAATATAAGTTATACTCAAATTGATATGAAGGAATTATTTTCTTAAGTTTCATATTTTCTTATTTCTGATGCTGAATGCATAATCATTATATATGGTTTCTTCTTCCTGTAATATAGACTTTCCTGTTAACCCCTATTCTGTTGTTCAAGACATGAGAATTGATTCTCCAAGGTGTTGACCTATTGTCACTTCCCAGTGGCTTCTAAAGCTATGGACGCTGAGGACTCTTTGATTCCAGAAGAAAAACAAAGCAAGCACCATGAGAGAAATATAATAATTGTCTCTAACTGATAACACTAATATAACAAAACCGCCAACTTCCATTATTTATGCTACTTCYCTGTATTTTGGAAGCTGGGGTGTTTCAAAAAGCTTGGAATGGTCACAACCTAAACCATTTTTCCAGCGCAACAATCCATAAAGAAATAACAAACAGAGCCAAAGGTCTGTGTAGTTTTTCATCTTAGTTGTAGATGGCTTGAGTGAGGCCAAAAGCTGGAGATAAGCAGGGCAGCCTTTTCAAGGAGAGAAAGGAGAGAAAAGTATCCCTGTATTGCTTATTCTTGTAATTTTAATCTCAAGTCTTGCAGAACCTGGCATTTTTCCTTTAGCGCCGCTTAAGGGCTTACAATTGTGAGAATCTCTCTTTCCTCAGAAAATCTGTAYTGAGCTGAAAAACGTATGCACCGAAGGGTTAAAAAGGCAAAGCAGCACAACCACTTGAATATTTTTCAGCATCTCATGATCAAATCGAGCCTCAAACCATGGTGCTGGTAGTGTTTTTAAGCTTTAGAAGAAAAACCTGAAATATTTTAAGGACTTTGATGAAGGAGGAAACAAATTCCACGGCTCACAGCTAACACTGTGCGAGAGATTCCAGCTCCAGACAGAGTACATTGTTAATGGACCGCAAGAGGTTAACGACCAGACTTGAGGGCATGTACATGTGGCTGTGTACATGTGCACACACCCTAGATATACGCGCGAGTATTTTCCAAACTCTGTGTATTACRGGAATATAATACGTTCAGATGCCTGAAGCCCTACAGAGATTACATATTGCAGAGCCGGCAGAGGACTAATTACAGCCTTAACTGCATCCAGTAAYGTGTGTGCTCATCTTTAGCTTTCTTCCCCTAAAACTTCTAAAGACATGGAATAAACTGATATTTACTGCTCTCCTACTGCAGCACCAGTAGCTTTCTTACCCTAGCTGACAGTCACTTGAGAGCACTGTAAAGTCAGAAATAACGGAACTCATTCTTTTCAGACTGACTTTCTCTGTTCAACACTTTTTAATAAAGCCACCAAGCAAAACTCAAGAGTTTTACAAATATTACAGGGACTGTCATTTACACAAAACAAGGGCTTAAAAAGACCAGAGAAACCACTAAGTAATCTTAACTTGATCGTGGAGATGGGAAATGGACTGGATATGCTCTAAAGTGTTGAAGTGTTAAAATGGAAAATTAATAATGAAGAAAACCATTAAAAATACTCAAAACCAGTTTCTACTAAGTATTATTGCTTTCAAAAACAGCCTTTAAATTCAKTCCTGAATTACAATATGAAAAGGAAGTTTTCACACACAAGTTTAAAGGAGAGCTTCCTCACACCCTTCTCACCTAAAACAAGCATTTTACTCCACATTTATTTGAAGCAACTGGAAAATAAGGTGGCCTCTATAATCAATCTTCCCTCTTCTAAAAATCTCCGCTATTTTGATTTTCCAAGATACAGAATGTTRGGTCTCTTCCTTAGACTTTCTAAAGCCTTCCAAGAAACTCAGAAAACATACCCGTTTGTTAATATCCAGACTTTCAYCCCCTCACCATCATCACCGCAAAGTAGCGCGACTGCCTGTGCTCACAGCCAGCCCTGTTACCCCCAAGGAGGCAAAACCAGCCCAGCAGTTGCCAGAAGTGCAACTGCTATTACAAACCAGCATTACTTGGATGAAAACAGACTTTTTTTTAAATAGATATACACCTATGCAGATCACAGAGATAAAATTAAGTTGGAAGTAGGGTTCTATAGAATAAGTAAATTAACCACAAGAATACCTGTGTTGCTGTTTCAACTGTATTGCCAAAGCATCCTCYGATTTCTTTTTGACCTCAAACTAAAGGCCAAGAAGAGAGATTATATCTAAGACTGCTGTTTAAGAAACAATTACTGTAAAGTTCCCTATAAAAGCAGATTTGCTTTAACATCCAAACAGTCATAGTAACTCCTTGGTATATGTAACATTAGGTGAAAGGATGCCATCAAAATAACTTGCCCATATATTTATCCCAGACTCAAGAATTCATGAGCTGGAATGAATATACACACATTGYGTTGGTGCCTTTGAAAAAATCCTTCCCTGTTCAAAGGAGGGAGCCACAATCATGAACCTCAAGCCACGTGCTGAAGCTCTCCTAGTATAAGGTTTTTTTTTGTTCTGTTTTGTTTTTTGAGTATGTGAGCATATTTTGAGGGGGGAAGGTAAGGAATGCGGGAAAGGAAGCAAGTTTCCTGGCAGATCTTCAGCATAATTACACAGGCAAAAAGATCAATTACAGGCATTCACTCAGTCTAATTATTCTCCAGCTTACAGTACAGACATATTTAACTTAAGATTACATAAATTTGATCATTCAACTATTGGAAGAAATCTAGCCAYACAAGTGCAAAACGCCAGGTTATTCTGGCCAGATGTGTCCTGGTACCTGAAGTGCTTCATTTAACGTTTTGAGTCATCCTCCCCTATCCTGTAGGTCAAAAATACACAGAAAATATTACTGTGAAAGGCAATTTTCAAAGCTGTGCACGAGCAGCCGAGTGCCGGCTTGGCCATGYGCTTCCCCAGCATCTTTTACCATACAGAGGGCTAGCCAAGAGTCTTTATGTGCCCAAAATACCCCCCTCTGGAGCAAGCACAGTTTTCACCAACAATGAACGTCCCAACTAGGGAAAGAAAATTAGCGTAAAACTGCTCCACAATTTAAAAAAAAAAAAAGATTAATTTCAAGACCAGGCACTTCTCGACCCACCATTTGCAATACTGTTTCTTGAAGGCTTCTAAGCAAAGGTCAAAAGCTTCCTTCCAAAATGCATAAGACCCAATATCTGAGTAGCTCTACTCTTTCCCTAATTTTAATATTTAGGCCAGGAAAACTATTTAATTGGAGGAAAAAAAAAAGTTTTATTTTTTGTATTTGAAAGGAAAGGAAATGACCAAGTAAAACGGCATTCTTCTGAGGCTGAATGCAAGTCACAAGTTGCAGGATAGCTGGAGGCCAGCTGGCACGCAGCCCATTTACAGTAAGTTGTTTACTTGTTGTCTAATGACTGATAACTAGAGAGTGGATCCATGAATCCAAAAAAGAACTAAGTTTTCTCTTCAGAGAGGAAGGAAGAACAAAGCAGACAATGATAAAAATATTCGCCATTGATAGCTTCTACAGTCACTTCTGAATCAGTACAGCTTTTTTTTTTTTTTAWAAAGRWGRTTAAAAATTTTAATGTAAAATTAAAATCTTACGTATCAAACAAGGCAAAAAAATTTAGATACAAGCAGGAACTGTATCATTAAAGAGAAGCAATGCTGCTATGTACATGCCCACATTTAAAACTCCAGTTTTCAGGGCCCTGTGCTCCTTGAGCAAGTACAAGTACAAATCATCTGCAAAACTGAAGAAGATACGCATGTCACAGCCATTTAATTCCTTCTAAGAGCTCTCAGTTATTTAAGACTAAGTTTAACCTTGTGATTCAAGAGAAAAAAACCTGCTGACGGGTGCTTGTAAATATTCCAAACGCTGAAAGGCAAGTAAAACTGACCATACATGTAATGCTTTCACAGCAGCTCTACTAAACATGAGGTTTCGGAGTTGCCCAGGTACTGGCTTCCCCGGCCAGCGTGCGCTSTCCTGCCCATGGGAGCCGCAGCCTCGGGACAGCTGCGGGAACCACGGGAAGCGCCTCTGTCCCTCCCAGCCGGGGAGCAGCAGTTCAAAGGTTTTTCCAAGCAGCTCCTTCTCCYTTCTACTAGCATAAAGCAGACGAAAGCTTTGGAGGCTGAGCCACTCACTGACACTGTAGGCTCTGGGGTAGTGGCTGCTGCTCAAACGTGCCCTAAGGACTCTTTTGGGAAGAGCAGCCGTGGAAGCGTCCTGGGGACTGCCTGCCTGCTGGTCCCTGGCAACCGACAGCACAGACTGCTGTAAACCAGCAACCACAGCCCGGCATTTTTAAGCCAAACATAAAGCTACTGTGTAAAACCACCACATATTCAAAAAAAAATATTACTGCCATATGGATATTCTGTTAATAAGCCTAAAAGGCATCACAGGTGTGAAGAGACAGTGAGAAGACATTTGATCCTTATTCTGTTACTCATTCACAGAACAGCAGGTGCTGCTGTGTTGAATTCGCATCTGCATTTGATGTCAGTCAGCATGCAGTAATCCCACTCCCATGATTACAGCCAGAGACCAGGTCTTGGTGGAGAGGTGATAAGTAGCTGACACGTGATATCCACCTAGATCTCTTCTTGCTTCAGATGGACAGTTAAAAAAAATCGTAGATTGTTGAAGAAAAAGACTTTATTCTAAACCATCTTTCGTAACAAGACACTCTCATCTTGTGCCACATGCTGGGACTGACCAACGGACGTCAAACTCATGACTCAAAATGTTTTTTACATTTGCATGTCTACGCTGAGACAAAACTGGCATGTTACTTCTTTAAATAATACTAAGTATCAAATATCGCCCCTCTAATCTAATGAAATAAAAGTTTTGCTCTCTACAACTACCTGAAAGGAGGCTGTGGAGAGGCGGGGGTCAGTCTCTTCTCCCAAGTAACAAGCAATAGGACAAGAGGAAATGGCCCCAAGTTGCACCAGGGGAGGTTTAGATTGGATATTAGGAAAAATTTCTTCACTGAAAGGGTAGTTTGGGACAGGCTGCCCAGGGAAGTGGTGGAGTCACCAACACTGGAGACATTCAAAAAACGTGTGGATGTGGTACTTCAGGACATGGTTTAGTGGGCATGGGTGCTGGGTTGGACTTGATGATCTTAAAGGTTGGACTCGATGATCTTAAAGGTCTTTTCCAACCTTAATGATTCTATGATTCTAAGTTTCATTCTGAAAATTTTAAAATATACTAGYGTATAGCTTCAGTAATTGCCAGCTGATGATATATGGAAACAAGTATCCCTGGGATGGGAACAAAATTAGTTTTCATTGGCCAAMATGCTTCATCAAGTGAATTCCAAGACACCCATCCTGTCAATTGCAAACCTAGAAATTGCTTATCAAATGCAATAGCACAATCTAAACCAATTCCCTTGCAGAAAGCTGACATTGGGACTACCAAAAGGTTACGTGTAAGGAGACAAAAGGCRCAAGTAACAAAGAAGGTGTCAAGACAAGGGGAAGCAGTTGACCTGGATGCCTCAACATGCTCCAGCTCAGAAAAACAGATATTAAATCCAGAAGTACAGGGAGCAGAAAAGTTTCAGTTCAAGCTCAGTAGGAGAGGAGGAAGCTGAAGACATCGCCACTGTGCTCAGATGGCTGTGGAAGTCCAGGAGGTGATCCCTGGGGCTGTCTTCCCACAGCAGCTYGGTGATTGATCAGCAATGCGTGCAGGGACGCAGGGCACTAAGAGAACTGAAGAGCTTACACAGCAGATAGCTGTTTGGTTACTTATTATTTGCATTTATGCATAATTAAAAGACAGAGGATGTTGAATATGTTGTCTGAATGCTCAATATAGCTTGAACTTTCTCAATTAATGATAGCTGTGATTTTTAAAAATTTAAGGTTGGTCTTCTACACAGAGAATTCCCTGCACCCCACTGAGGATTCACCTGCCTGCGTGCCCAGCAGAACAGAAATCACGTACAACTCATGTTTTGGGTCTATCTCCCCCCAGTTACCAATTCCCCTTTCTCTTCCCCTCTTCTTCCATTTCACCTTTCCACTCTCCTCCTCCTCCAAATCATTGTATTTTGTCTTGATTTTAAAATACTGACTGATATACACCTGGCTCATACCTCCTAATAATGTTTTTTCCCCCCATTATCTGTGCCTCTAACAATAGGCATATTGAGATTAAGAAACACACGYGCCCTGTACCAAACAGAAACTGCTTAGTTTTCAAAGACCTTCTGAAGGCAAGTGCAAGAAAGGATTTATTAGAAATATTTTTATCTAGTTTTCACAAGTACATAAAAGAAGATACAATTAATCTCAATTTCCATTTGTCTTCCTCAGCAATACTAGGAGGATGAAAAATACAAAACTTTAGCTTATAAATGTGGTTGAACTCATCAACAGCAAAGAGGTCTAAGGTATCACCATCTGTAAGGAACAGCAATATCCTTTTGCATGTGTATGTACAAATTTTTACATTTTTCTGCACCTTTGTTTATTCATATGAACTATTTTTATGTCAATAGCTTCTAGAAGGATTAAAAAAAGCACTGAACTAAATAAAACATCCCCCCATCTGCAAAAGGTACATAGTGTATACATTGAGAGTGATCTYGTCTTCATTGTGCCGCCAATAATAGAAAAAGGAAGTAGAGACTTGACTAACTCAGAGATCCAAAATAAAAGGTGAATGTGTCAATGTTAACGAGTGTTACAAAATTATAATCAAATATTTGATTCAGATTTTTGAGATGCAGGCTGGTAATAACTATAGCAACCCCCACCAAACGTCAGCAGTTTGGTGAGCGTGATGCTACAAAAGTATTAATAAAAGCAGGTGACAACACAGACACCTGCAGAAAGAGGAAAGTAATAATGTTCTCCAGTTTACAATCACATCACTCAGAAACGTAAACGGAAAATAATGACAACAAACTAACATGAGCACCTACTGCTGGAGAAGTCAAAAGAAATTCAAATGCACAGACCAAGAGACAGGGCTGTGAAAAGAAGGACCTCTGGTAGCCCAGGGCAGTGGGGAAGGTAAAACAGCTCTTCCTCGAGAAACTGCTGTACAAAGTGCAGTTATACAGCTTTGGTTTTACATTTCTACAAATGGTGACATATTGCAGTAAGGATGTGACTGCTCAAAGACTAACTTAAACAAAAAAAATATTTCTTTTGAAGTTATCTTAAAATACTACTTGACTGAGCTCCAGAAATAAGAGCAGGAGAGCAAAGCAATGCACACTGGAGTGAAGCAACATCCAGCAAGGATGGTGCCATTAGCTACTCCCAGCCTGGTCTCATTTACAGGCACGAAAAGTTCTTCAAAATACAAGCTGGAGAAGCTAATAATTCTCACTTTAACAGCAATGTCTACCRACACAATGTCTAGTCATCACCTTGTTTGTATTACTCTCAACTTTTCACATGTTGTGTAAGGGTAAGTCCAGCAATTAATACTTCGCAGTATCTGCACGACAACTCTTTCCGCTTAGAAAGAACTAGGAAAAACCCTCAGGGAAGAAACACACGAAGGATTCCCAACATCATGCCCTGCTTAAGCATCAAGAACAGCTTTACTCACTAGAATTACAATTCTGGGAAAACTTACAGATTCATCATCATGGGAAATGTACAGAAGTAACACAAGGTACTGCACATGGGGGGAACGTATGAAGAGGGATCTGGCCAGTCCTCTCGGATCAGCACCGGGAAAGGACGACAGTCGGGATCCCACGGCAACAGGCTGCTGTCGACCTGCCTGGCAGCACTGGCTCTGCACCTCCAGACCCAAACCAAACCGTTTTCCAAACACACACAACTGTACAACTGACATATTTGAGTATAAGCTCCTTCCCAACAGCCAATTTTCTCACCTTGCAAAAACCTGCAGATTTAATGCATCTTTGAAACTGGGAGCTTAGAAGTATCAGGAAGCATTGCTAACAAAGGAAAACATATAATCACGTTCCCTAGGAAAGAGTGATTATACACGTACGAGCAGTGAATTCTATCCTTTGCTATTAGAAAATAAATATAAAGAAATTATTGGAATGGCTAAAACATTGTCAATTTCTAATTTTTCTTGAATCACTGTTATTTGTGATTATGCTGTTATTTGTAGAAAATACTTCTCCATATTACATTTAGATTTGTAAAAAACTGTATTAATTCTATTAAATTTATACTTATTCTACTACTACAAATACATTGCAGTTAGGTTGGAGAGAAAGCAGTGATGTAAGTGAAAAGAATTTCCATTTTTGCAAAAGTGGGGGCTGACTGCTTTTGATGGTGCGTCTGTGGCAGCAGCACAGGAGTCAAAATAACGTTCCTCAGCGCTATTACAGCAATCTGAAGTGTGTGTGTATGGGGGACAACAGGGACAGCTGGGGAACATTATTGAAGATAATATATTATGACAGAGTAACTTATCTTTATAATAGAAGATTTTAATTTCTTAGATGTCTTTGGAACCATGAAAAAAGTATGAAAAAAGTGAAGGACAGCTTTCAATCATGTAGGAATTTCCCTAGGCAGCAGTTTGAATAGTCTGTTTCCTATAATTACCTTGATTTATTTTCAATTTTAAAGGCAAAATGAAGTATGGAATTTTAACACATAGGGTGGGGGGAATATGTGAATATACCAATATTAACAATGAGAAAAAAAACATGTGCAGGACATCATCATTACAACCACCATAGATTTCACTAATCTTTAACACTAGCACACGTTGCATTCTCTTTGCTGAGACTTTTCCCCTCCATTTTGTCTGTTTAGCTTGTTGACATTTGGGGATATTTCTTAAGCACTGGAGACAAACACATCTGACAAAAGTGTTCTGGTAGTAAATGAAAAACTTATCCAACCCCCCTCAAGAACAGGCAGTATGGAACGGATGAGTACAGCGCTGGGGCTGCGAGTGCACCAAGCCTCACAAAGCACAAGCCAGAAGCCATTCGCTTTATCCTCCTTAGTAACACAAACCTTCCTTTACCTTTTGGGCTGCTATTGCACACTGAGCTAAGGATTTCACAAAACCACCAGTGACAATCCAGAACCCCCTCTCGAGTCCCAGCTGCCAGCTCCGAGCTCCATACCGTACAAGCAACATACAGATGATTTTCCCTAGATGCRTGACCTTACATTATTTATCTGGAAGCTCCCCCGTCGGCTTCTCCGTGTGCTCGCTACACTTTCAGAGAGCTTTCTAGCCTGGCACTCGACTACCCAAAATAGCTTCATATCAGCTAACCCAGAAACCTCCCCGCACGCTCCCTTTTCAGGCCCCGTCTCAGCACTGACCCGCAGGGAACCAGGCAGTCRACTACTCATCCTGAAAAGCAGCCACTAAACCCTACCCTTCGCTTCCTATTCTCTAACCATCTCTCAAGCCCACAAAAGAACCACTCTTCCAGTTCCATGACAACTTGGGGTTTTTTGTTGGTTTCTTTCTTTTTAAATGGCCTCTGGCAAGGAAGCATGTCAAAGACTTAAAAGGGAAAAAAAAAAAAAAATTCAAATACATTCAGGTCAATTGGATTTCCCCTGTCGACAGGCTCACTGACAACCTCACAGAAACCCAGCACGTTAGAYGAGGTGGTAGTTTTCCTTCCAGGAGCAAGGACAGCTCCTTCCCAAGAGACTCACGCGCTCAGTGACCTTACAGCTTTACACTGCCACCTTACCAAGGGCAGAAGTCAGACTCACGAACCCACAGTGCTCCAGGTCCCGTGGAGCCACGTTTTTAACAGGAGGCACACCGGCAGCCCTGTCACGGTGGCTGGTTTGCCGGAGAGGCCACCTTTGCTGCTTGGCAGGTCCTTCCAGCTCCTGGGCGAATGCCACCCAGGTCCAGTGGCCCATTAACACTGCACTGATCCGCCTGGCCAAACCCCTCACGCAGACATCCCTCAGCCCGATGGAGCTTCTCCTGCCCATGCTGAAGGGGTCCAGCACAGCCATGGGCAGAGCATGTGCTCAGCGGCCCCCCCGGGCAATGGCTGGGCTCCAGCCATCCCTCACCCACCCCTCTACGTCCTTCCACCGCTTCCCACCCCGGCCCCGGCCCCGCGTGGCTTTGCAGAGCTGCCTGCCGGGTTAAGCACCTTTCACAAGGTACTTTGCAAACTCCTTTTTTTAATCCCTCTCAAGTTCCTATTTACATTTGACCTTACGTCTCTTATGGGATTTTTGTTCACCACATTTGGGCAAGCTTTTCCCCATTTTAAAATGCTGATTTTTTTTGTTTGTTTGTTTTAATTAAATTGAGCTACTCGGAGCTATCAGGGTATCACAAAGTGATACTACAGTATTTTTAGTCAATCTCTGAGCCGCTTAGGCATTTCTTGGTGTTGGTGGTGCTTCTTTAGGTTTTGGCTTAAAAAACAAAACCCCCTCAAAAGCCAATTGCCTCAGTTACRTGTAGTTCCCTCTTTTACAATTGTCTGCACACTGGACTTGGCTTGCTCTCTCCATCAACAGTGCCTAACTCAGCAGTCTTGTGATGGCTATGGCAAAGCAGCTCTCCCACCGGGATCCKCTTTAGCCAGCTCACGGCATCACTTGAAAGCAAATCTGGAAGCCCACCTCTCCTTGTTGCGCTACATACGGACTTTCAGTACCTCTCAGACAAGCTGCACCAAACCAGGCCATGCCAGTTCCAGCGAGGAGAGTTTGATACTACTGGTGACACAGTATCGGGGTAAGATAGATGTATCTGTACCACAAACAGAAATTTCCCAGAAATACAAAGCAATTCACATGTCTGTGGAAGGTTGCTAACTTCCTAACCTCATAAATACCCTGACACAGTTTAGTATTCAGTTATGGCGTTTCTTACAATATGATGGAGAACCACCATTGCTAAACCACCACAGACTTTAAACACAATCTGGAAAAATCTACCTTACAATTAGGACCCAACTGTCAGGCATCGTTTAGTGAGTTACCTGTGTTTAGAAGGAATACTCCAAAGTCACAAGTAGTTTTACATGGCACCCAATCACCTTTTGCATCTTTGAGGGTTTTTAAAACTCTACAGATCTTTTGAATACACAACCAAACCAAATCCAAAAATCTGATCCCATCCCACAGAAGAACGTCATCCTGTGACAGTGGCTTCTATCAGTGGGGACACACACTGTAATGCTCAGACCACGTTCTCAAAGTCATTATTTCAACATCCAATGCACGGACAAGGAGTTACGCCATTTTCACAAAAGCAGAACCATTACAAATAGCTTCGAGTAGGAAAAACACGAGTGAAGAAAAAACTTTGTTGAACTTATTTCCCTTTCTAATACAGAACCTAGAAAGAGACTCCCTGCTCCAAAAAAGAAACTCAAGTTTGTTCTTAAACAAAGAACGGGCCAAAAGAATACGCATCTCCCTCAAGACACCAGCAGTAACAGCTTGGGAAATAAACATTCTATTTCAACAACCACAGAGATGTTTTGCATGTTTTTGATAAAATTTGGAATTGCAGTTTTGCCATCTATTTACATGAAATTTTAGGGCTTCCCTGTTAGGTATGTGTTCTGTTTCATTTTTTAATTAGGACGGTGATTTTAAGATGTCCACATCTTGAAACATTGCATACAGGAAGACAGAGTTGGTAGCACTTRCGAATGCTTGGAAAGATTCAAAGAGCTAAATGTTGCATTTCCTTTAAAGCTCTTCCTCGGTTTATAGGCTGGGGTCAGCCAGGAATAGAAACATAAGTCACTTCCTCCCTCGCCAATGGTATGCTGTGCAACTTAACCATATAGTTTTGATCTGCAAGTTGGAACAAACTAAATCACAAAATCAAGTGAACTATTAGCAATATTCTAACCCCCTGATTGTTATTTAATAAAGTATCAGATGTTCCAACCTTTAACGTGTTAAAAGAATCTTTAGAGAAGAATCTTTAAAGTGATAAAATACGTCCAAGCTCATTTGTCAAACCAGTTGCTCTGGTTGGAAAGTAGCTGTCAAATATCTAGTGTGACTAAGAATGTGATCTTGCAGGCATCCTAATATTAACTGCTCACTTAAAAAAAAAAAAAAAAAAAAGAATGCTCTGCTACTCAAAATAAAGAACCCTGAGCATTCAGATTTTTACAACATTTACCTTTTATATGAGGAGTTTTAGCTCTAAATTTCATTTTTATTAAATCATGCACATAACTTGCAAATAACATAGCACTTCATTTGAACAGACTTGTCTTCTCTAACTATGGAAAGCCAATTCATTACAAATTTCTCAGATTGGTTTTGTTAAAAATGAAGGTGCCAGAATAGTTTCCTTTGTCAGTTTAGAAAATGGCAGATCCGTGGGGCTTAGTAGAAATACGTGTTCAGGAATGGCAGAATTCCTGAAACTAYATGAAAATGAAACCAAGGGACTTTACAACAGACCAGAACTCAGATTTGAAAAAAAGATTAGTTCCCACTGAAATCAGTGTGGCCAAATGACCTTTCAGAAGCCTGGTCTGGGCTGTAACAAAGTAGAACAGGTTAGAGAAAATGCTTTTTCTGAAATATGTATTAAAGTAGCAGCTCTTTTGTCTATAGACAGCACCAAGGGAGACTGTATTTGTGATATAGGATCTCTTCCATACTTTGTGCTACTTCAAATAATAGAGAGCAAGCATACAATTTAACGTTCATTTTTCTTTTAAGCCTTAAGCTTATTAGTATAATTTGGTCAAAGCAAATAACACAAAAAGCATTACAAGTCTCCCCTTTCCTCCAAAAAGGAATTATATCATTTATAAATTTAATGGGCAAAAAAGACATACTATCATTCTTTACCAATTCGATTTTAACCTATGTTTGTTTGGAAATCTGAGTAAGGTAGTGAAAACAAACTTGCGTAATTTATTTTCAAGTAAGTATAACTTATGACCTTTCACTTTTTCTTTCTTTATGTTTTATTCCATTTTAAACCACTCTTTTCAGAGCAAGTATCTCTTCTACAATAATCTAGCATATTCATAAGACCTAATCCTACTGAGCTAAATGGAAACACAGTAATTTCTTTTACTGAAATTAAAGAATTARGAAAAAGTGGTGCAACCCTTCAGCCTCATCACAGTTGTCTTCCTCTGGAATTTACCAGACATGATCATTGAAATAGATAAATGAAAACAGCATACTAAAAATAATTCACTAGTATCTCTCTGGAGTTTCCTCATAAAGACCTTAAAACATTTTAAAAGATAGAAATTGATAACAGAACAGTTTCTTGCACTCATAAGAAAACTGTTACACAGAGGTGCGCCTGTTTCTAATGGTGCTTACGGTAAAAAAAGCTGATTTCTTTAGGCTATTTTAAATGACCCCCCAGCTTTCAGATATAAGTCAGGACAGTCTAACTCAACCTCTTACCATTAAAAACTTCTCTATCTTCTGCTTTTTGAGCACGCACCTTTATCCTCAACCCCTCTTTGTCACAAACACTGTYGTTTCCCAGACCCCCATGCCTTGGAGGCAGCGGTCCACATCACATACTGCACAGGGCTGCGACTGTCAGCCTTCCCACATCAGTAAAAGACTATATAAGAATGTAAGGCCCTAAATCTTTAAAAAGGAAGTCTTAATAGCATACATCTGTTCTTCCCACTTTTAGTTTCTCTTTGAATACGTGAGGTACAGCCCCATCTATTACATAATTCAATTACCCTCCATATTTGATTTTCACTTGTGTTATAGAAGGACAGCATATCCACCCCAGAAACTTCTGTATTTACAAGCGGTTCAGACTTGCATTTTGATTTGAGCTGTATTTAAATGCAAGCACTTCGCTGGTGAGCGTTGGCTGTGACACCTACTCACACAAGTCTCACCAGCAACACGTCAGCAACTGTCAACCTCTACCCAGCTTCTCTGTAAGGCCACGATACTAAAGTCTGCAGTAGTTTCAAGAGCCTACGGACAAGTAAGGGATCTATACTGGACAGAAGATTTCTATTTGGTACGCTTTCTGTGTCAACACTTGTGCACATGAAGAAGTCAGTAGGGTTTGTAAGCTGCATTTGGTACAAAGGTACAACGACAGAATGGGCTGGGTTTGAGGCTCCCCAAAGGTCCCTCCAACCCCATCATTTGTGTTACTGCAACCACTTACAAATAGGCAATATATTTTCCCCCCTCCTCCTCCTGTAGTTATTCGCTTACATACTCAGTGTCCGCACTACCTGGCTTCCATAAGCTGATGATCCTTGCCTGAGACACCGGCACCCTGACCAAAGGGGAGGGCTCCTTTGCCTGCTCCCAGCTCTCTCTTCTCCCGCAAGCTGCGCTTAATTGATTTCATCCAATTCACCTGTTGACTTAATCATCCTTTTAAGTAAAGTTTTTCCCACTGATTAAAGACCTATTTATAAGGAATTCTAGCATTCAGGAAGAATCTGAATTGGTCATTTCATATGCACTCTGCTGTTATTTCAATAAACATTTATTATCATACTAAAATTAAACTGTGAAGTGAAATTCCATACTCCTTCACTCAGTTCCAGCATCCAAAAGCTTTTCTGGATACCGAGTTCAGGATCTCTAGTTTTTAAAGCTTTTTTAAATGCCTGTTCTCGGATAAGACTGTTTTTCTTAAATATTTTATATTGGCTTATATTCTAATCTACTCCATGTTTTAAGATAACCAAGATGCAGAGTTCTTCAAAAAAAAAAAAAAGTCTAATTATATCTACAAGTATATCAACCTCATACTGGGATGATGCAATTAATTTTGAAGCAATTCATACATAACACAAGATTAATAGAAATTCAACAGGCAAAACAAACCATCAAAGGACCTGGCAGCAGAAGTAACCCACGAAAAAAATTGGAGAGAGAAAAGAACAGCTAGGTAATATGCAAACTGAAATCTATAAAGTCTGCAAGTAAGATTTTTTTTTTTAAGTTAACACGCATGGACTGCATTCTTGCATAACAAATCCACATGTGTGCATACAGCACATGCAGGCTTTCAGCACTGATTTATTAGGAACCTTTAGCTGATGGCTTTAGTGAGTTATTGCTTCAGAAAGGTAACAGAAAACACTCAAACAAAAATAAGCATGAGGAAAAAACACACGGATACACAGCGATACACAACGTGCCTATGGAGTAGATGTGTTGATTTAAAATATATTGTTACCAATTTACATCATCTGATCAAATGAAAAGCTACAGAAAAACTATACATTTTATTTATGATAGCAGATTACAACTGTATTCATCCACACCTCATTTTTAAGTGATATGAGAGATCACACAATCCTTTCCCGACAATGCATCGATTTGACAGTCAACCTCCTTCAAAGCCATACCATGTGTCCTCGTCTCTTAAAAGTGCCAGTGAATGAATTAAAAATAGTTAAAAACTGCTTAAGAGAGCAGTGTAGAAACAAGTTCCAACACGGACTATTAAAGTCCAGTGGCACACCACATTCAATTTACCATGACAAACACCCCAAGTGTGACTCCTGTTTTCGTGGAGACGCTCTACCATGAAGCAATTGTCATTTGCAGCGTTTGACGTGTTCTGGCAGCACTATCCTGGCAGATCTCCCCTTCCACACAAAGCTGTACCGCAGCCATACCAGACCCTATTACTACATTATTACATACGATCACACACACACCAGGCGAGCAGGTTCTCCAAGCGATGACAACAAGAATAAACTGCATCAGCTGCTCTTTTCTGTCACAGATACCAGACTCTCAGCTCAGGAGAGAGCAGCACGCAGCAGAGCAGCCCTTCTGAAGCTTGGCAACAAAAATCGAAGAACCCCAGAACTTCACACTTGTGCTCTCAAAAGCAGCTCATGACGGCATGGAAAGGCATGGTTTAGAGACGCACCATGCAGGGTTTAGAGAACTCACAGATGCGCTGAAGCAAGGCCAGACGCCCACATACCCCAAGCAGCAGTGTCCTTTCTAAACGTCCAGCTGGGAAGGAAGAGAGTGAATGAACCCCTCTCCCCTCATACACAGTTGGAAAGGAGCCGTGTAACAGCTGAAGGACTCTTATCCAAGATCAAAAACTAATTTTCTAAAAATGTCAAAAAAATTTCCAACCACAGACGTCCCGTTTTCATGCCTCTCTCACCCCACCAGAGAGATGCAGCCAAGCTACTGCCTACTTGTGAACGAAGAGGTTATCCACCTCCAAACCCCTCTTCTCAATGAGTACTTCCAGGAGAAGCAGGTATTCAAATATTCAGAGGCAGGAACACACATACAAAAAACCCCAACACACCACACCCAACACTCCAAGTTTCTAACACAGCACAAGACCAAAGCCCACGACACTGCCAGAAGCCCACCAGCACAGACCTTTTAGATAAGGCCAATTACAGAACTTCTCCCAGTTTTCTTGAGAGGCTGATAACCAAAACATCAGATCTCAGATCCTCCAAAACAAAACCAAAACAAAAAAGAAAACCAAGTCACAAAGCTATAAAATCAATTCCATTATTTGCTTATTTGAATAAACTACACACCTCATTCATACTCGATTATTCGCTCTTACCTGACAGTACAGCAAGTTTCCCAGGTAGTATTTTGAGGCAAACTACTCATTTGTGACCTGATTTCTTTTCTAAAAGAATGCCAGAATCCTGAGCAGTATTTACTTACCTAAAACTTATTGATATGCAAATGAAAGCAACCAGAAATATGAAATATCTGAATAAAGGAACAGAAGAGTAAATTGTGCCCTGCTGCTCAGACGGTTCATATTAAATCTTGTGTGACTGTGATGCATAAATATGATCATGATCTCCAGCTGTTTTCTGACACACAGTAACTGTACAAACCTATTACGAGCAGTATGAAGAATGTATTACTGTAAAATCTAATGTGGAACTCAGTTTCTTAACTAAATTACAGTAGCAGTGAACTGAATTCAAGAAAGACATTATTATTATTTTGGAAATCCTTCCCCAACAGCAGTTTTGCCTTTGCAATCTCAGGATGATTGAGATCTTTGATCAAAAAGTGGAAGTTGTGTATAATATTGCATCTCCAGAACAAAATGTTAGCAGCTTGTTGGATATTAATTTTCAAATTGCATCAGAAGTATAATTTTCTAGGAAGACTTATCATGGACTGAGAGATCCATAGGTACAGATGGAATATGGAGTTTTAATTATAACTAATTGATACGGACTATATTAAGAATGCAGTTGGCTGGTACAGAAATACATTCTACAGAAGATGTCAAGATGACTTCTGAAGAGCATAATTTCCTCCAGAAATCCACACAATTGTAGTGATTATTGATTTAAGGAACCATTATTATAAAACTCTACATGATATCCTGGGTAAGTAACACTGTGTCCTGGAATCTAAACGTCAGTCTCACATAAGAGCAGCAAGAAAAACTGACATCATCTACATTACAAAATTGAACTCCACGTGCTAGCCAGCATTACCTCTCCCCGAGCAAGAGCTTGTGAAGCTGCAGTTACACCTCACTGCTACTGCCAAAACACACCTCTGGGACACGTGAAGCAGCCATGTGATAAATCCAGCGGTGCAGGCCACAAAAGTAGGAGGGATGTGCTTTTGTCACAGTACATGCAGTTATATTTCAAGCAATACAGTGCATAGCTCGCACACAGGAAAGACATCGTTTCAGCCAGGAAAAGAACTCTAGCAGAAAACTTCACGGTAGAGGTTAACGTAAGCTGCGTCAGGTAAGGATGCAGGAGGCATGTGCACAACATTACACCTTCTTTGTAGTGAAGATGAGGTAAGAAGAAAAACCTCCAGGAGAGACAGAGTAATTGCACTGAATTGTTTTTCCAACCCCACACGCTACTTCTGGAAGCACAATTACTCACCCCTCCAGTAACTACCATAATTCAAGATGCTGGACTTGTTATGCATAGGGGACAACCTGCACCTTCTTGTACTCCTGCGGAAAGGCAGCAAGAGTTGCGTGTCCACAGTCTTTCAGTTTCCTTTTAATTAAGTCTGTGATACTTAAGTGCTCCAGCACACGGATGGAGCATGCTCTATGCAGGTTACTCTCTGCTTAGATTCCTTTGCAGGTGACCAGCAATCCCATAGTCACGTTTCTCTCACCCTCACATACGGACAAAGTAACTGTAATTTTTGCATTTAATTTTTTTCCTACAGATACTTGAAACTAGTTGATGTGAAGTCAGTGCCTAGATAATGAGCTAAAATAATTTTTTCTTTCTTTTTTTTTTTTTTTTTGTCATCTATTCCAGCTGTATTGGTTCACTTCTGTCCCATGGGGATGAGGCTATCCACTGACAGTATCTGCCTAGTATTTCCAGAAACCAGCATTGAGAACAGGATTAACTCCTGGTCTACGAGCATCTTGGTTATTTAAGCAYAGGCTGTATTATAAATGGATATCATACTACAGTGAATCAGTCAGAAAACCGCTGTCATGAGAACAACACAAATAATCTGTACATGCAACAATGCAATACACTAATACTTCAGTAAATAAGATTAAAATTTATGTATACTGCCAGACTCTGGGAGACAAAGACTATAAAACCAAACAGAGCTTAACACAACAAGCTCCCTGGGTCTGTTGCACAGTGTACTGTACAGTTAAATATTCCCAGAAACTACCTTGTTGCACACACATTTGTTTCTGTGTTTCTAAGAACAGTTAGAAGTTGATCATTTTATGAATGCATTTTTAAAGTTCATTTCTGTATGCCAGAGGTGACACGCTTTCTGTTATTTTAATAACACAAACCCAAGATAATCGTAACTACAGTTCTGCGAAGCTCCTCCCATTGCTTATAACTTGGATTGAAGAGGATTTTATTGGTATGTTACTTATCTCAAGAATAATGCCATTGGAACTGTTTGCAGAATGCATGTGTTATGCTATACCAGCATATCAGTGGTAGGATATCAGCTCAGGCAGTCTTCATCTACCCCAGAAAATGAATGTAGATATAACAGTGTCTTGCAATATTCCACAAGTAAGGGTTTTGTGAGAAGAAAAGTTACCACCAAGGAACATATGCTCATTTTCTCCCAGGCAAATTTCTGAGCGCTGAGTACTTGCTCTCCTCTTGTAAAGCTTGTGGAGAAGACACTGATCATAACATTCAACAGTGTGGGAACGGATGTTTCTCAGACCAGTAGTAAAGATATTTAACAAAATGTCCTAAGAAAAAGGCTCCAAATCACATTTTGCACTGAAGTGCCAACACTGGATCCCTCATTTGCTCCAAGAAAAAGCACTCTGAAGACACCCAGAAGTCACAGGCTATTAAAATAATAACAAAAAAATCTATTAGCTTCTTTTTAGGACCAGCTTACAATAGGTAAGAGGATAACGAGTTAAAAGCTTGCTTTCTTGATTGAATATTGTACATCAATAAAAAAATAAAATGTAAAGGAGTGCGGCTGAAATTTTTGCAACCAACATATCCGAGGAGTCAAAGTAGTCAGTACAGCATCCGTTCCACTGAACTACATGGTTAAACCATTACTTAAGATGGACTAAAAAAAATGCAATGGGCAACAAAATCAACTTGTGTTTTGTAAGCTAGAACTAGGTTTAAAGTAGAGATCATTGTAAGGGGAAATAAATTAGCAGAAATTAACAATTTGGGTTGGACTTACAAAAACCTACTCAGCTATCAGCTAGCTGAATGGATCAGCTAAAACTGGAAAAAGTGGATTAATCTTACATGACCTATCATTTACCTAGGTACCTTTTCATAGCGCCTTGTAGCATATTCTGCAGAACACTCCTGACTCATCCCTTTCTGCCAAAACAATTAGTTTTTTTGTCGTGTTATTTCCAAGACTCAAAACCCAAGTACAGTATTACATTAAGCTGACAAATCACAACATAGACTACTGAAACCCTGAGCACTCCCTCCAAATAACAAGTCTGGTTTTTATATCAAAATAGAATTATTAAAAAAGACATATTTCCGTATGTACCATACATTATATACTGCTGAGTCAGACAACATCTGAAGTACTACATCCAACCGTGCCAAGCCACCGGCCTTGGCCAAAAGCCAAGCTGAAACAATGCGGTAAGACAAATGGACAACTGACCTTTACCATTTCTAGCAAACGATCACTTTTTTCCCCTTCCTTCTAGTAAAATGTCCGAGTCCAAGAAGAATCCCAGTT
The DNA here is from genome assembly GCA_030449065.1 of Oceanodroma leucorhoa. Lineage (NCBI taxonomy): Eukaryota > Metazoa > Chordata > Aves > Procellariiformes > Oceanodroma > Oceanodroma leucorhoa. The sequence goes on from JASVER010000039.1 coordinate 3,518,470, forward strand.
AAAGAGTGACGGCAGAACGGTAACTTCTCCTGGAAGCACGGCTCTGGACTACGACCGACCAGCAAAACCTTTTCCCCCTTCCAGATTCTCCTCCTCTTTCATGGCTTCTCTCAGCTCTTGCCCTTTCTTAAACTTCCTTAATGATCCTTATCCCCCACAAGCTTAAGTACTAGGAATGATTTCAAGTGTAATAAGAGAAGCCGCAACACTGCCAATGGGGCCCAGTTTTTATAAATTCTGGCTGTAGGCTAAGAGAAAAAGCACACAGAAACCCCTGCGTCGCTGTGTTGTTTCTCATCGTCCTTCACTCCCCCCACAATAATCCACATCTCCAGGAAGTCAAAGCAATAAAAAAGTTGAGCGATGGATTTAATGTATATACCATGCAAGAGTCCTATGAGCGTGTGTTGTTAAATTTCAAGGAAATGATTTTAGCAATTTTCACTGGCATTTGTGCAATAAATCACAAATAATATCCCATCAGAGACAGACGCCATCAAACCCTCTAACTCTTCAGTGAAGCATTTACCAAATGCTTTCAGCCTGTTTTACTCCTCTTCCAGACGCTGTCTCACTTCTTCTGTTAAAGAAAATCTAAGGCAAACTGTCTCAGTTTGCCTACTCTCCGCTGCTCCTCCCCCCTATTCTATCCACCTTCTCCTTAGTTTGCCCCACTGCGATCGATCGGCAGCTTGCTCGCTCAGATGGGAGACCTTGCCACAGCAACCCCAGAATGAAGGTGTCCTGCCGCCCGGAGTTCCGCTGCTGCTCGAGAAGATTTTGGATTTTGAGTATTAGCTGCTGAAAYGCTGAGCTGCAGCTCCAAGTTTTGCACATCAGCACAAGCACTGGCAGACTCTTCTACAACCCTGAGATGCAGACAGCAATTTATTGACTAYTGCCAGTTCATTCACGTCAAACAGTTTTCTGAAGTTTGTATTCTGCTTGTTAACTTCAGAATACCTCCTACCATTCATAGGAAAATGGATTAGTTTTCTCAGTCCTGATTATYACTTGTCTCATTAAAGACAGCACACTGTGCTATCCTTAGAAGCAAAATCACTCAAAAATTTCATGACATCAATTCAAGACTGTATGTCTATAAAGAGACATTACACGCTTTCCATTAAAACAGTCAGATTAAATACTACCTGAACACCAGTTCAGAACTGCAGCTTTTCTTCCCATATATTTAGTATGTAATTAATATGTTATGAATAGTCAAATAGTTCTACCAACACCAAGAAATATTTCTGATTGGAAATTGAAGTTTAGCAATTCTCAAAACCCCAGCCTTCACCTCACACAATCAGGACCCAAAAGAGAAAAGGAAAAAAAAAAAGAAAAGAAAAAAAAAAAAGAGACCACAGCAACCTGGCAAGATAGTCCTTCCTTTGTTTCTGAAACAAATGCCAATTTTGTTAAGTCTTCTGTAAGATAAACAAACAAATCCACAATACATCACCTTAAACTAACCCAGTTTAGACCAAATATTTCTGACAAGGTTCAGGAAGAAAGAGAATTCCTGCTTCAAACCCAGGATTCATTAGTATCTCAAACATTTTAAAAAGAAAATGGAGTTGCCTCTATTTCATGGAAAAAAAATAATAATGAAGCAAACCCAAACAATGTTGTTTTTAGAATTGGACTTGGTAGTTTTAGTGTGTAAAAATCCTTGGGAAATAAGAACAGCTTCCATAAAGGCTAGAAATAATGAATTTTCATGCAAACGTCAACTAGGAGCCACCCCAAAATTCTTTACACATTCCTTAAATTAAGAAAAAAACCATCCATTATCTTAAGGCAAAAGAAAGCAATAAAATATAAGACAACCTTGCAGGAAGCAAGAACGTAAACACTGGCAGCACAACGTTGTTAATACTATCCAGTGGTGGAGGCAGACTTTTGCCTACGACGCWGAGGATGCTCCCTCGCCTACAACAGGAGCTCCGCCGCGGGCTTCTGCCAGCTCGCCGCAGCACGCCTGCCTATCGCTGCCTGCTCAGCTCCAACACAAACACACTGAGCACACTGCTCAAAATTGCTTCATAAAAGCAACGATAACATCTACCACTGCTGTCCTTTTTATTCTAGGATCAGACGTATTCTGTACACATTAGTAGCTTGAGTGGGTTTTTCATCGCAACGTTCTCAGAAACACAGGATGTAAAATTGGTGTTTATGAAATTCCCCAAAAGCTGGGCAAACATCTACGTGTAAGCCATTCACCTATGAATGCGCGTGGTTCTATCTAAATAGTTCTGTAAAATAAAAACAATGCATGAACTTTACAGAAGTATTCTCAAAAGTGATGTTTCCATTATCTACGAGGAATCTGCTTACTTAAACAGCCACTGAAATTTACCTCCCAAACCCAGAAATAGTTCTTCTTGCTTTGATACAGATTTTACAATGATTGCCATTAAAGATATAGCAAGGGCAAAATAAAAAACCCACCAAAAAAACCCCACAAAACAAACTAAAAACACCATGGAAGTTGGACTGATTATGCGAAAGGCTAGTACAAAGGATTTCTACTCTGTCAAAATAAATGATAAGGCACATTCAATATTCATATATCAAAGTGGAATTTATCCACAAATTCTGATTTTCCTTTCTGGATTCCTTCCATTCCAAATTGCTTTAAGCACTTCAAAGAAAAAAAACAACCACATCTCCAATACAAAAATCAAAAACTACGAAAGAAATCTAGAATGAAAGCAGGCTAAAAGTTGTCTTCCTGAAACAAAGAACTCCTCCTCACACACCTCATTCCAACCGTGGGAAAATGGAGCGAATAATGTGCAGGGAGAGCCCTGGGACTGACGGCTAACACTCTGGGGATCAATTGTCAGTGGGGCAATAAAAAAAAAGAAAGTTAAAACAGATACTTGATTAAAAGCCTACAATTACTGGCTTTACGTACGTGGACTTGAAGAGCCATTTTCTAACTAAGATTCCACAGAAACACAGCAAAAACCTCTTCCTCCATTGAGACCAAACACTGTGCTTGTCCAATCATATGTTAAACAAAGAAAACTGAGGAAAACATAAAACTAGGTGTTCATACTGAAATCAGAACCTGTCCCCGGCTGCGAGAGGAGACATACACAGCTACCCATTGAGAAAGCTGCCACCATCGTGCTTACTCTTGAAGGGCAGAGGAAAAGTATTTTACTTGAGTATCTGCACTATTGAATTACTTGTAGAAAACACTACTACAAAGTCACTTGAAATACGTACTAACCAGCTCCCCTAAAATACCCTGCTCTCAAAAAACCACCTATAAGCAAGTCCTCCTCCGGTTCTATTTAAGAGTTAAATGCCAGGTATGTTTAAATCTTACTGAAAATATTTTTATCTCTTTAAATGCAGTTATTAAACAAACCGCTGAGTATTTCCTACTCAAAATTTTCTTGTCCATGTAAGGTAAACGCAATACTAAGCAAAACTAAAACTCTAGTTCAGCTTAAATATAATTCTAGAAATTTACCCAGCAACCAAGTTATTTCTGTGCATAACATTTGAGTAACACTAGGAAGGAGGAAAAAAAAAAACCAAACAACAAATACCACTCAGTGATTGATCCTCTAACCCTTGAGAATGAAGTAGCTTCTGTATGCAGTTAAATACTTCCTTCTATACTGCCCTGTGTATGGATCCTTCCACCACGTACTCAATTTTCCCTCTAGGTTGTATCTTATAATTTTTTAAATTATTATTTATCTATTTTTTAAAGCATACCAGCTCCCCTCCTCTTTTCTTCCCTTTAATACCAAGAGTTGAGTACTTGGTTAAAGCTACTATCGTACTGTGGAATAAACATACACCAGTGATGTCTGATCAGACGGACAAATGAAAAAGCGATGACTGACTTCGAAAGGAAAAGAAAAAAAAAACCCCACAAACCAGCATGCATGCAGTTGTGCTAAACATACTTGTAGTATTTTAATAAAGAGCAACAAAAACTAATTACCTTGAATAGCCATTAGAGAAAGCAGGTCTGCCAGAAAGGTTGAGCGTTCCCAAAGGAGCTAACGTCTCATCTCCTGATCCTTGGCACCTATTCCAATTTTCTGAACTGGCAGGAAGAGATGGAATGATATTAAAAATTGGTTTCTGATCCTGCTGCTGAGAGAGCGATGCAGTATTTAAATCATAGTGATACATCTGTCCCCCAGAGGTACTGACACCATGGATAGATATGGCAGAGACTTTAGTACCCAGCAGATTAGACCCAGAGAAGTTTGCCTGACAATAAATTGGGCCCATGTTTTCTTGCTTTATGCCAGGAGTACAGAGTTCAATGAAGTCTTCCTTTTCTGTTTTCACTTGAGGCATCGGCATTTTGGAACTGGGTAAAAGGTCACCACGGTCATTAATTTTAGGTTTAGTGTCAGATAAAATAGGAGGCTTGCAGTCTTCACCGAGATTTCCTTCCAGGAGAAATGCATCATCTGCAGATATAGGGGACAGCAAGCCACCGTCATCTAGCAACGGGTCAAGCCTCCACGGGCTCCCATTGGGCTCTTTGCCAGGTGATACCGGCGGCAATTCTAAATCCTGGAGAATATCCAGGGTGCTTTGGTCTTCAGAGAATAATTTCAAGTTGCCACCATTTGAGCCAACCTGGCTTTGGACTGCAGTTCCTGATTCTAAAGGGACGTTACGGCCAGCCATGCCTGGGAAATCCGGCTCAAGCGGCACCTCAGAAGATATTGCTCCCTTTGCGTCCTCGGCCAGGCTCGAGGACTTGTTCAAGCTCGCAATACTTTCTTCCAGGAGCCTGAAGTCTGTTTCTCCAGAAGAGATGCCGATTTGGCCCTGCTGCGAAAATCCAAGGTCGTTTCCCATCACTTTTGCATCTGTTTCACCCATGTACAGTCCCATCGAGAGTGATACTGCCTTGGAAAGGTCTGGCTGAGGCACATTGTTTACTAATCCTTTTGAAAAGTCAGCCAAAGCAGGTTGCTGATTGGAATCTGACTGAGAAGACGCGGGGAGAGGAGATGTAGACACAGGGGCTTGTACAGTAGCTCCACCCCTGAAGGGTGGATGAAAGTCCATCACGATCCCTCCTTTGGTACTGATGAGCGCATTTTTCCTTGTTTCGTCTTGATCTGACGAGTTCAGCAATTCTTTGGAATCCATTACTTCAACATTAGCTATAAAAAGATCAGAAGCATTCAAAGTTAGCACAGCAAGGATATTTTAATAAGAGCTTAAAAAAAAAAGTATAAATCATTAGCCTGGCAAACCTGGTTTAGCTACTCTGAGAACGAAAGGACAGCAAATCAAGCTACGAACTGACATGTGCCACATCTTTCTCAAACCCACTGGTTTTGTTTTGGGTTTTTTTGTTTGTTGGGGGTTTTTTATTATTTATTTTTGACTGTTAACAAGGAAGTATATTTTTTAAAGCTTTGCTAAACCCGGATGAAGTGGTAAGTCTGTCTGCACGCAACTCAGAATCAGGCTACAGCATGAGACATCTTTCTGAGCACACTCCCTAGCTCTGTTACCCATCCTGGCAAGTAAGGAAGCATAAGAATTGTTTAAAGTACCCAATTTACAAATTTTGGAACACAACTCTCCCTGGTATTTAATTACATCTTGAGCAGGGCAGGGGAGAAGAGCATTCACCACCTTTCCTGAGTCAGTTCCCCCTCTCCCTGGAGGTTCAGATACATCACCCACAACAAGTACTGAAACCTCCCGAGCCAGCTCTCAAACACCTACCAGCCAGAAAAAAAAAAAATAAATCTAAGTGGCTTGTTATTGTCCAGGAGCTACACCACCTCTCCACCACAAAACACAAAGTTTGCTATCTTTGCATAGGTTCAGCTTAAAGTACAACTCATGAATTTTGAAATAAACTCAATTATTCAAATAAATCTCAAATTTGTAAATAACAGCTAACTAAAAATAAAGCAGAATTTTTATTAGCTTCCAAAGCTTAACAGTTCACGGCTATTCTCCAAACACATCTAACATGGAAAACAAATCTCCTAAGTTTGATCTGTTTGTATTTACTACATTTATTTTCAGCACAGAACATAAATATTTGGAGAATAACTGTAAACTCTTAGGCAAACTTTCTATACTGTTTGTCTACGGCCTAACACTAACAGCAAACAGCCAACACCGATCAGCTCGCACTCCCCTCCTCAATCCGTAAGAGGAGGCAATGCCCAAGTTAAAGCCTGGCCACAGAATTATCCATTAAGCAGAGCGACCCAAAAGTGCTCACAACAAGTTTACGGTCGTCTTAATTATAAACTCGCCAGCTCTGCCGCCCATTTTCTCCGGACTGCTGATGAACACTGCTGCTTTCTGTATGCCAAAGTTAAGACTGCGATCAACAAAAAGTCCCCACGTGTAAAAATTTTAAGCTTTGGCCTGGGTGAAAGTGTCCCGAGCAGGAGAAGCTCAACACAAAAACCCTTCTTACTCCTTCGACACCACTTCCCATGCGCCCGAGCAGAGGATCTCTTACCCATGCTTCCCAAGGCGCTGGGTCTCCTGGGTCATGCCCGGGGAGCCACGCTCCTGCCAGCCGCGACCACGGCACATGGCGCAAAATGGGAACGGGGCAGTCCCCAGCAGCCTCCCGAAATCTCACCGATTGCAAACAGCACGGAAATATTGCTGGGCTATTTAAAGCGGACACCGCAACAGTGACTGGAAAAAGAATTATATCTATCTACCTCCAGTTTTGCGTTTTTTCTTTTTTCTTTTTTTTATTTTTTTTTTAAACACGAAGGGGAGGAAAAATGTAGTTATTCCATTTGACAATTTCCCCAACGTCAAAAAAAGCAGCGGTCCATCCAGCGTAGGAAACGTGACAAAAATCAGATGCAAGAGTCTGCCCAAAGGAGGAAAAAGCGGCGAATACTTAAAACTGCCAGATTACAAGAAATTCTCCTTTGCAAAGTATAGTTTTCAGAGAAATGTGTCGAGACCTGTTGAGCTGTCTCCCTGGCACACCCACTTCTGCAAAATAAGACCAGCCCATGGCTGCGAGGCTGCACTCCAGGCTCGGCTCCCCCTTCCTCGCTCCTCACCCCCTTCCTCGCCCCCCCCCCCCCCCCCCCCCCCCCCGGAAGAACAGACCCCGCGCCGCTCTCCCCGAACAACAGACAAAACACCCCGGCCAGCCCAGGGGCGGACGAAGGACAGGGGCGGGCAGGCTGCCGGGCCGGCGGCGGACGCTCCGCGGCCCGGCGGGGTGGGGGGTGAGGGGGGGCGCCTCCCGCAACCGGGCCCTCCGCGGCCCCACCGCCGCCCTGGGCACCCACCTCAGGGGGACGCCGCGCAGCTCCGGGCTCCGCCGCCGGCACCACCGTGCCCTCTCCCGTCCCACCCCGGGGATCCTTCCGGGGGCGGCTGAGCTCCCCCCCCACCCCGCGCTCAGGGCATTCCTGCAGGAGTGCCGCCCCCCCCCCGCCACCGCCGACTCCCGGGAACTTCCCGGGGCGAAGCCGCGGCGCCAGCCCGCAGCGCGGCTCGGCCTCTGCCCCCTGCCCGCCCCGCGAGACCCCCGCCTCCCTTACCTCGTCCAGGGGAGGGCGCTGGGGCTCCTTCAGCCGCCAACTGCCATCGCGCCCCGCGGCGGGGGGCTGCWGCCGGCTGGAAGGGGCGAGGGAGCGGGCGGGAGGAAGTCAACAGCCGCCCCTCCGGGGGCCGCGGCGGCGGCCAGCACCGCTCCCCCCGCTCCTCCTCCTCCYGCCGGCCCGAGACCCTGACCTAGTCCCCGCCCCGCCCGCCGCCACCACCACCGCGGCGCCCCTTCTGTTAATTAGCGCTAATTGCCTCCGYGGACTTCGCCCCCCTCCTCTCCTGYCTTCTCCTCCGCGCCTCCCCGCCCCGTCCCTCCGCCGGGCAGCGCCGCGCTCGGTGGTGCTCTGCCCCCGCCACAAAATGGAGGACGGCGGCGGCCTCCTCCCCCTCCCCGTCCCTCCCCCCGCCTCCCCGACGTGGAGAGGGAGTGGAGACAGCCGGCACGGAGAGGGGCGGCAGCAGCAGCGCRCCCGCTCCCGCCGCCCCGCCACACGCCTCGGCACGGCWCGGCTGGGCTCGGCTCGRCGCGGCACAGCGCAGCCCGCCGGCGCTCRCCGCCCCTCGCTCGGCACCGCGGGGCAGCGCCCGCCGGACCCAAGCGAGGGRGAACGGTGCAACCTGTTGGCTGAGGCGGGCAACTGCAGCCTGCGCTCGGGCGCGGAGGGGCCGCCCGCCGTGTCGCCTGTCAGCCGGCTCTACCCCCGACCCCGACGGCCCCGGCTCCCCCCTCCGCCCCCCCCGGCTGCCGGCGGTGCCGCCGAGGGGCAGCGCGGCGCTGAGGGCCCGCCCGCGGGGCGCGGGGAGCCGGCGGGCGCCAGGCCGGGGTGACCGCGCCGAGGAAGCAGCGAGGCCGCCCCGCTTCTTTCCTCTTTCACTTCCTCAACTTCCTACCGAGGGGAGAAGCGCCCCGGGCGGCAGCTCTGAGGCGGCCGGGCCGCCCTCTCCCCGGCCGCTTCCACCGTGCCTCAGCGGCCGCCCCGCGGGTCTCGCCCCCGGCMCGGCCCGGCCAGCGCACACCTTCCACCTGTGCCGCGATGGCTGGGCAGCGTCTGCCCGGGCTGTCCCCGCCACGGGGGAAGGGACGAGCCCCCGGCGTGGGGGACGAGCAGCCGCTTCCCCGCGGGCAGCGCCTCTCCGCGAAGCGAAGCTTCGGGTTGGCGAGGCCGCGGGGGAGAGAGGCAGAAAGCCATGGGAAAGCCACCTTGGAGCTTGCTGGACAGCTCTAGGGGCGGGTATACGCTGGGATGGACGGTTTGGGGGCAAATCCGTGAAAAGCGACAAAACCCCCTCAAAATAGCTGAGGGAACGGGAAGAGACACCGAGGGGGCAGGGAGACACACGTTTGTTCCCTGGCAAGCACTGGAAGTATAGATGTTTTCATGGAGAAATGAGTAAACTCCACAAATCATGGTAGCATTTCACTGAGAAGTTAACAARTTTTGGCATTTTTTAAGTAAAAAAAAGCAACCGGGTAGCGCGCTGGTCTGAAGTTGGATTTAGACCGCAGAGGCATCGAAGAACGAGGCGCTGATGATGGGACATCCCGCTCCTGGGACAGCTCTGCTTCACCAGCCGCGCCGTGTGACATTTCTGGGCAAGAAAAGACCAGAAATTGTCAGTACAGAAGCAGACCAGGAGTTAAAAATATCAATGAAGTAAAACAGCAAAGTAGAAAATTCTGCTGCCTTGGAGAAGTGGAGAAAGTGCCGAGGGGGAAGAGGTTGCCCTTCCAGTGTAGAACAAGCGATCCTCTTGGTTTTGGCTTTCCCTGGAACTGACAGAAATTCAGGTGGTGGGGGGGAAGAGAAATGGCGATTGTCCGGTTATGAAGATATCCATTGTTCTGATTTGGGACAATTAAATGAAGTTGGCGGTAATGACAGGATAATGCTTGCGCGGGGACTGTGTTGACATGCAGTTAGCATCTAGAAATGTTTTTTATGGCACCTGATAAATTACATAATACAAGTTACATCAATAAAATGCGTTTTTGTCTTTCCCGCTGTTTAAATGCAGATTTGGGTATTCTACAAGGAAGGAAGGAAGAAAAGGCCAGGTAAAAGCACAGATTTTAAAGTACAATTAATCTGCCCTTTTTTTAAGTAGTAAGTTTTTACATGCCACATTAACTTTCGGAAGATACTGATTTACATTTAAACATGCAAAATAAATGCATGCAATGTTAGCTTAATATTCATTTACGTTTCATGAATTATGAAAAATGGTTCTAAAAATTCTAGATATTCCTCTGCAATCTCCGTTAATCTAATGCATTTTTGAAAGATATATTTAAAATAGCACTCAAAACTGTGTTCTGGTGCTTTTTGAATGATGCAATGAATTTATAGCTAACAGGAAACACTTCTTCCCATACAAGGGAAATAGAATAGCAGAAGTCAGACTGTTCACAAATACTATGAAATCTTTGTTACCAGGTACAGGAAAGCTGCAGAGGTCCTCGGTATTAAATAAAGGCAACAATGTCTCTCGAAGCATGAAATCCTAATGTGCTTCTGTGACTATACTTGGAAAATTTACTTCACTTTATTGCTCTGTGAATATTCTACCACAGAAACTCTCTTGCATTTGGGGACCTCTCCTACCACTGAAATTTGGTAAACTCAAATATGGGGTATGTATGGGAGGACATCAGCCTGCGGAGGAGAGCTGTAACACCACTGAATGCTAGCTTCCCTCAACTTTCTGTAGTTTGAGAGAACTTGTATAACAAAGCTGTTTATTTCTAAGACATTTAGATGAGAACATCTGTTTATAAACACACATTCAGATGCTTAATTACAGCTGGTTTTGCACGGTAATGGGTAGGACATTCCTTCTCTAATGAATAATTCCATATCTTAATATCATCTTTTATTCAAAAGGACCCAATTTTAGATTGCTATACAGAATTTATTCACCAGCAGCAGCCAGGGTACAACAGTGCAAAACAGTGAGCAGAGGACATCTTACAGGCTTTTCATGCCGGGAATACTGAGGCAGGCCAGAGTGCAATACGTGCAGAAGTGAGATCTGGCCAGGGCGGAATGATTCACATTCTTATTCCTGAAGGATGTTTTTCACTTGTTGCTAAGCGCAACCGCATTCATTGCAAAACTCATTGGTAAAACTCAGGATTTGTCAGTAAACTGTATCGCACCGGTCATGTTCAAATACAAAGTTAGATTTGTCCATTGTCTTCAAGTTGGTACAATACACATGAATTCTGTCTCTTAGATTTGTTCCCTTTTAAATGTTTTGTGTTGAATTGACTAGATGAAAAATCTCAGATATTTTCTGCTTCTTGTCTATGAAGCTGGGAAAAGAATATTACTGATTCTCATTTCTTTTAGCTACAAGTGCTACTGAAACGGAACGAGCGCAAAGCCCGCAGAATCACGCACGGCAGTGACGGAGGAATAACTGCTGCGTGATGCTCTCTTGGTTTTGGACAAATCTTTCTGGCCTCATGCGAGTTATCCTATGTGACTGAACAACCTGAACATACCATCTCCCTTTGTTCTCCTTCAAGCAGAAATGTTCCCTAGGGCACTCCTACATTGTAAAAATAAGTGTAATGTAAAAACTTGGTAAGCTTGCATGTTTTGGCTAACATTTTACGATAATAACATGCTACCCTGTACATAACAACTTAAAATGCGTTATATGATGATGGTCAGAGTTAAATAAAACCCATTTTTGCTAATTTATAAAAATGTATTAAATAAATTAGGCTTTTAGACTTGTGATTTTTCTTCAYGTTCAACTAAATGTTTAAGAGGTGATGAAGTTGACTGGCTGAAAGTCTGTGGCTTGCGTTGTGCTGCTGATCATTTTGATCCCTAAAAGTCCATGAATTTCTTAAACAACTGGCATTGACAACTTCTTGGAACATAATCAACCTTCAAAATATTTAATTACTGGGTATGAGTTTTCTATTTCTTGAGTTCAACCTGTTTTATTTTATATTCACATTTAAAATACAGAAATGCTTATGGTCAGGTGAAAATGAAGGCGTTGCTGGGTTTTAGAAGTGAGTGCACTGTTGTGACAGTGTCATCAAAATCCTCTGTTAATAAATTTCCCACCCCTCATATCAAGATATCTTGACCCTGATCAGAACGCATATCTCATCCCTCCCCAGAGTACAGCTGGCAGTAGCACASCTACTCTGTCTCTTACCACAAGAACCTCACTAGTCCCCGGAAGAAAAATGTTAAGAAAATTCTTACTGCAGCCTCACAATATGTGGTTCATCTTACCCTGTGTCAGTCCAGCACAGGATTTCTCCATCGTGCTGAAAGTGTCAACATAGGTAATAAGTTTTGTTYGGGGTAACAGTTTTTATGGCTTTGACTGATGTTTGATACAAATCTTAAGACAATGTCTTCCACAAAATGTCAGCATTATTCAATTATTTTCTACTAACCTGAGCAGAACGGTAATTTGGTAAAATTTGTATATTATTTATTAAAATTTAGAGGTGAAAGTTTGGTTTGGGTTTTTTTTTTTTTTTCAAAAATTCCACTAGTTCTCTTCTTCTAAATATACAAGTTATGCACTATAACAATCATCATAAAAATACTGTGGCTATTTTACAGATGAATAGTTAATCAACTAAAGACTTCAAATAAAGGAGTTTTTTGYCCATCTCAAAATGTCTACAAAGGCATACATATTAATATTCTGTGTAAAGAATAAAATATATTTGGACAATAGAGAGAAGAATTATTTCTMCGAGCTAAGAAATTTGAATTTGAGGAAGAACTAATAAATATCCTGATAAAACAGGATCAAGAGAAGGACTGAAATACAGTTTYGGCTACCACATTGTATTGACAATGAAAATTTTGGCTGTAGATCAGTGCCTAATTTTGAAAGAGAATTTCAGCAAGTAGGACTGCAGGTTTGGTGAGTATCCAGCTTACCCAGTAGTTGTGTGGAGCCACAGGAAGAGAACAGTGGTATGAATTGTCGTACAATAGATTTAAAAAATATATAGATGACTGCACGTTCCTATGTCACAAAGTAATAATATTGCAAAGATAATGAGCCTCAACCTTAACAAACACTAACTATAGACATTAAAATATATATCTAAGTAGAGAACATTATTAAATCKTTAAAATATAACTATGACTCGCATAGAGGAGATCAGGCAATTCATGGAAACCGAGAACCGACTTCAGATTTGCGTACGGCGTTCCAAACCAAATGTCAGGAAGAAACATCTAAAGCACCGAAGGGAACTCTCGTGGCTGCCAGATGCAGACATAAATCTGTCTGTCTGGGRGTTAGCATGGACAATACAGAGAACCCGAAGATAAGCAGATCATGCCATATATGACTTGGAAGTGAGCATGCATAACGTAATCCACAGGAAGCATCTAGGTATAAAAATGGTCTGGAGTCACACTGGAAAAAAAAATTAACCCCCTCTAGACTCAAGGAAACAAATAACTGTAAAATGATCATACACAACTAAGTTTACAGTATGGGGAAATTTCTTTGGTTACGAACTGCTGACAGGCCCAGTAAGAACAGAACTGACACATGGGTCCCTGTTGGCAAACATATATAGGCCACTGTGGATCTGTACTAAATCATTTTTAGTGCTAGAAGCAGGCTAGAAAAAAAAGGATTGAAGTTTTTCCAGATGAAGTGATGCACTCATGAAATAGAATAGCAACAACTTTCTCTGTAACCTTCAAGAAATTAGTGTATGAAATGGTGCTAGCAATTAATGGAGATCAGGTTCAACTGGTTGGATCTACTTTACCTTGGTAGGACAGAGAAGTTTGYAAGCTAAGGGATTGATTTACCAGTATTTCACTCAAAGTACTGAAATGGACACAAATGATGTCTTTGATCTGTGAAGCAAATAATAAAGATAAGCTAAAGGAAAAAAACAGATGCYGAATAACAAGAGCTACATATCAAAGACAATGGGGAATGGAAAGAATTTAGTCAAACCAAGGACATGGTAGCAGCAGTGACCAAAAGTCACGTCAATGAAATAAAATCTTACTAAATAAATATTTGCAGAGATATCWGGAATTGGAAGATGATTATTCAGAATTATGCAGAACGAAGAATTTGCACTGTTGGAATAAGTACTATATGAAGTCCACAAATAACAAATCAYAAAGTCCTTAAGCCTACTTGGAAGTACTTCCAAAAAGAAGGGTTGCATTGACTTTTCTTATGAAATGCTAATTCTGTAGCCGTGCATCAAAGAGAGCTCATGTAAAGCTACATTTTTRTAGGAAAAACTCTTCCTCCCTTTGCAATCTGTTACAAAAAGGCAGTGACATGCCCAGTGTCTAATGCTCTTCAAAAACACAAATCTTTTAAGATCTTGGTTGTCTTGTAAGGAGGTCACTTTTGTTTCCTAGCAKCTTGTAAGTAATTTTGTTTAATTCTTGAATATACATCAAAGTCATTCAGCCAGTGACTGCAGCCTGTCAATAGTTTTCCAGCTAAGCCAGAATGGAAAAACAGTGTTCCCCAGCTGCTGTTTCCACAGGCACAGGAGCACGCTTCCTTACGAGTATGCGATGAGCAGCATCCTCATGACTGCAAATTTATTTGTTGGAGGGGACCCCTAGGTCCAAACTCAATCTAAGTGTGCTTTTGCTATTAACTTTAGTAGGTCATAGATTGAGGCACAGAGGGTCTGTGCCATGCCCTCCTTCATCCTCTTCAGGTTAACAACATGTTGTATTTTTTCTGCTTTCTTCATGTTTTTTGCTATCGGTATTTCCTGCGCTAGTTCTTCTGTTCTGCTCTACTGGTACACTTTATACTTGATTTCTCATCACGTCCTTCACTTCTACTTGAACCACTGTTTTAGTTCTTCCACCATGCCATTCTCCTTCTGGATCCTTCCTTTTTATGTGTATTTATGTGTATTGATCTCTTTCATCTTGAATCCCTTTATTTCTTCCCCTTCTCTCCCAGAGTTTTCTTTYTCCACGTAGCACTTAGAGAACAGAATACGTCCACTCTGGAGTCCCTCGTCTTCCCTCTCTCAGAGTTGAAGCCTGACATGTCCTTCCCCAACCACAGCCATCTTAGGTTAAGGCTAGCAAACRTATTGACCTGCTAGTTAGGAAGAGCAAAGGGTAAAACACTGTGTGCRCGTTGCCAATTGCAATATGGTGGTATTAAGCATTTAATTCGGAGAAGTRCAGAACTGTAACCAGGGCAAGTGAAGTCTGTTGGCCCTTCTCAGGCTCATGCCTGAATAGAGCAAAATCTTAAAAGTGAAAAGAGTACAGTGTGTGTAACAATACAATGAAATAGATCTCATGGCAAAAGCCTGAATAAAACACACCTCCAAGCTTCGTCATAAACTGGAAAAAAAATGAAGTCTGTATCCAACTGATAAAGCATCACATGGGGTTAAATCTCTTTCTGGCATAATGTGATATCAACTCCTTCTAGTTCCATCAGCGGAGAGTTTGGCCCTCGGTGTTTATTGAAGCCATAAGAACAATTGTGAGCGCTGAATCCACCCGTCTCTGGGTCTATATTGACAAAACATGGAGGGCTGCTTTCTTCTGCAGCTGTTTTGTGTAAAAAAGAAATCACAACTGCAACTGGAAATTAATCTGAGGAGGTTATGGTCCTATTGAGCCTTTCTGAATGCTAGGACGTAGGTCTGTAACAAATGGCTGAAATTCTAAAATGCTGTGACAAACAATGGAAATGCACTGTTCAGAAATGGGGGGAGAATTAATTGGGGCAATTGAGGAGGAGGAGGAGTGCTTTGAGACAGTGCATTGGGGTGAAGTCATATGTAAGTACACACAAATAACTTTGTTGTTTTTAAGTTTTGCAGAAACATCTGGCAACAACATGCAAGGAAGAGGAAACTTTTGTTTTATGCATCAAGACCTCTCTATGAAGAAAAGAAAACTTTATCTAATTACAGGATGCCTGCAAGAAAAGAACCACCTTTGATTTCACCAGTATTTTTTCCTGCAACACAATGCCTAATAAAAATCAGTACCCAGACACAGGGGTTCTAATGCAGCCTGGGATATGTGGCATTATCAATGCATCTCCTCCACCGGCCAGGAAGGTTGTACGGGCTCCTCGTGTTGTAGAAGCCCGACCGCCGTTCTGTACGGCAGGGAGCAGAGTCTGTGCACGGAGGTTTGCACCCCGCTGTGTGCTCGTGATCCCGCGCGGCAAAAATACTGACACGGGCGGCGGGGAACGCAGGGCCAGGCAGTCCGCACCTTGCTCCGCAGCGTTGGTGCGTGTCTAGTACCCGCGTGTGGCCAAGAAATCAGTGTGGGAACTCCCTGTGCCGCTCCRGAGTCTTCTTGGCTCAACTGTACTTTCATACAGGTAGAAATTATCGAGATGGGCGATCTTACCGCGGGATGAAGGTCTGACCTTGCTTACCAGTTTTTGTGAGAGGTCCGTGAATTGACATGTGTTAAGAGCTAGTCAAGTGGAAATGATAAAAAATAGGATTTGAYGTTCCTTTGTTTGCTCTGGAATGCTTTGGTGGTAACGGTGCTGTAAAGGGGCAAATTAACACACAATTCCAAGGCAGCCACAGTACCAACATGCTGGGAGTCTGAATGAACGGACCTGTGTATTACTGTGCAATTCTGACATGACAGATACATTTCAGGAGCATAGAACACAGTAGGCTTATACTTATTTTGTTTTAAAGCAAGTCATACTTTCCCATGTTAGTGATTTCAAATCACATTCTATAAATTTAGGGCTTGTCAGCAATAAAACAGAATTATGTGCAACTGGGTTCACTAACGAAAAGGAATTCAGTATTTGACACTGTGCAAGTTTTAAGTTCAGACTTGTGAGTAAATATGTAAGTAAAAGGTATAATCAAAAGAGAAATGTTACCACTAAAAATGTGTTTTATAAAATATCATATACCTTTTAAAACATCTGTCTTTACTGCAAGAGATACGACACCTCTTTAAATTGAAAACATAATTCCAAACTCTGCCACATTTAGTACCACAGATGGGTCCTAATTTAGAGTCTGAGCCAAACCCAGGTGCCAAAGGGAAGAATTATTTGAATTGCAGTAGGTACTACATATGAAGAAAGGATTTTAAAATCTTTTCTTAAAGAAAACACACACCCGAAATGGAAGAATTCATAGGGAGTTAAGTAAGGAGATGGGATGTGAAAATTAAAATGCTTTTTCTTGAAACAAGAAAAGAACCCAGTATAAATGAATTTGATGCAAGGTCTTGATCTTTTAAGTTTTTATGGAAAAAGTGTTTGTAGACAGTTGTCCTTATGCTTTGTGTTCCATCTTACTTGCTGCCTGTGTTTTATTGCTATAGTATTTACATGAATATAACTTTTAAAGGACTTCAGTTTTAAACAGGCTTCTTCTGTGATTTTAGTTGGGAGATCTAATAAAAAACCTAAAGACTTAAAAAGGTATTTGCTTGGTAAGATTATACGTGGCATCAGTCTGACGTCACAGAAATTGGTGCTGAAATTGCAGTGCCAAAAATAAAGACAAAAAAAGAAAATCATATTGTCTCATATTGAGCAGTAAGATAAGTTTAAAGACAACCTAAACATTATGGTAATGCAAAGCCTTTTGAAAGTGGTGTTTATTTTGCCACCTGAGATTTTCTACATTGCCAGGACCAGACCCAGGCTCGTAATTGGATCCTAAACACTTCGGCATGATAAACAGACAGCTCTATCAGAAGCTGTTTCACTTAAAATATTTGAGAGAGTAGTGCCTTTCCTACTTTTTGTTCAGAARTAGCCTGAAACCAGCCACTTTCAGCTCATCTTTTTCTCCTCCAAACATGTGACAGCGGCAGGGCTGGGTGATGTAATAACATCTTGCCTTGCAGCTTGTGGTTTATGGTGCATTACACAGCTGTGTCTTGGTTCAGCCTGGGCATCTGGTTTTTTATTTTAAGTTTTATCGAAGGATGTGGGAACAATGGCACCCTTGCAGGCACGCTCTTACCTGTGTGGGTGTTATGTCGTGCAACATGCCACAAAGCTCGTGTCAGGCAGATGTGCAGTGGAAGGGAGCCTCACCCCGTCCTTCCAACACCGGGGAACACAGAACCAGGCAGGAATGTAGTGGTTAAACTGGATCAGACCAAGTGTCTGCTGAGGCTCAAAGCCTATCTCCGAAAGCAGATGCCCACAGAAAGAGCTGTCAGTCAGTAGACACTTCTGATGGCGTGAGCTGGCACTGGTGCCCCAGGGAGCCGTCCTCATCCAGGCTCTGTCCCCTCCCAGCAAGTTAAATGCTTATTGTCAGCCAGGCAGTCACCCAAGCAGCTGCTCTGGCACAAGGGGAAAGGCAGGAGAGGGAACGAGCAGACAAAACTAGTAGGCAGCTGGGCCATTTCTTCGTGTTGGCAAAGCCCAAAGGCCATCGTACGGCATCGCTTCTAGGGGTGCCTCTTCCAGCCCTCTGCAGCCTGGGGCCGCAGCCTCAGGGCTTCTTGAGTTACAGCCTGCGTAGCTGGGCGCAGTAATCACTGACGGATTTTTCTTTCTTCGATTTCTCTTTCTAAAAGTTTTTATACTTTGGTACCTACTGCATCTTGCAGCAGTAAGTTCCACAGTTTTATTACATGCTGGGTGAAAAAAATGCTTCCTTTTGTTTGCTTAGGCTGCAAACGATAATGCTACTAACTGCTCCATTAGAAGGAGCAGATAATTGTTCCCTATCCTCCTGATAGATCTGTCTCAGAGGTCTCTTATCTGATAGACCTCCCACTGCCACCCCTTTCCTCCTCTGAGGCTTCCCTTCTTTTCAGACTCYCAGAAGCTGTTCTTTTGCTTTATTTAAATTTCTTAACCTTTTCTATACCTTTATTAGTTCTAGTATATACTTGCTGAGATGGGCGACCAGAAGTACATACAATACACAAGACGTGGTAACACAATGGTGTTCTCTGTTTTGTTCTCTCTTCCTTCCCTCTTAATTCCTAACATTCCAGTTGATTTTTCTGACAGCCAGCAGTGARTTTATGTTCCTGTAGAACTACATATCGCCAGTAACTCTTTTTTCCTTGGTGGTAATACCCAATTTACAGCTTGTCATTGCACACGTTCATATACCTTTCTTTGTGCATTTTGCTTTTCCTTGTGTGTATTATAATTTAGTGGCAGTAAATTCATCCTGGCATTTTATCACCTGGTCACTCAGTATGGTGAGATAATTCTGCAACTCTTTACAGTTAGATTTTGTTTTTATTACTTTGAATAATTTATTTTCAGCAGCCAACTTTGTCACCTCCTGCCACCTCCTCCCCTTTTCCAAGTCATTTATGACTATTTTGAATGGCACAGGTCCCTTTACAGATCCCTGTGGGACTCCACTAATAACCTCCTTTTGCTGTGAAATGATCTATTTCTTCCTACCTTTTGCTTCTATATTTTAACCACTTTTGGACCCTTTAAAGAATCTTCTCACTTTCCCTGGATAGCTCAATTCCTCTTAAATGAATGCTGTATTGAAATAGCAAGAAATAGAAAGTATAGGAACGAATCTGACCTGTTATTAAAAAAAACAGCAAAGACAGACGACAGGCCCAGTTTGCTGTGTGGAGCGTCAGTATGAAGCTGGAGTAACGTTGAGAAATCACCAGATCCATGCTGAGATGAACAAGAGCCTGACTTACCCCTGCAGACCAACGACAGCATTTCTCAGCTCCTGTCTAATTAGGAAGAATCGGATGTTTTGCCCAAGCACAGATTCACTTGCAGGATTTAAACTCCTGAATTTGTAAAATTCTACGCAAGAGCATGTTAGTGAGATTAACTGGGTTCAAAACACTAATGAAGCCGCAGACTTTGACCCTCTCCTGGATCGATGCAAAACTTCCTAAAAAAATATTTCTCCTATGAAAAAGGTTTTCTCTGGTTTTTCAGGTATGGTGTGAAACTGCTCCTTAATTTGCAGGTAACAGCCAGACACACCCATGCTGTCACAACAGAAGGGGTTACGTGACGGTAGGAGTCCTGCAAGTGCGATGATTTATGGGGCTTACCACAGACGAAGAGAAGTCAGGGCTTATTACTCGCTATGAATTATTACAAACATTTCTCTCACGGAGCTGGTGAGGCTGCAGATGCTTCCCCCACGCTCTCAGCACGGCGTGCGCAGCTCCCAGCCAGCTCGCGGAGGAGATGCACATCGGAGCCTGGCAGCTCCAGCCCTCCACCCTCCTTTATTTCGGAAAGCTGCTGCATCTCTTAGGAGCTGAAGCCCACTAGGTGCTTTGAACAGTCAAATATTAAGCCTTGCTACATCGTTTGTCTGTGAGAGATGATCTGATGCCAACCAAACGTTAACATCACTTGTTTTTTGTGGTGTGTTAGTTAGCAGCTGTACAGCGTCACCTGCATCCATGGGCACAGTCTCTTCGAAGTATTCAGAGTGCTCTCAGTGTGTATTTGGCTCGTCTGGGAAAGCCAAGGGAAATGTTAACTGCCTTATGGTTCTGATCAAGGCCATTTGGGATATGACAAATTTCTGGAGTGCAAAGTAAAACAAACCAGAGAGAGAATAACAACAGAGAAAAAACACCAAAAAACAGAAAACCAAAATGGATACAATCGACCATGTTTCCAAATGAGAGCTTCCAGAGGACTGCAGGACAGCGGGATCAAAGTATGGCATAACTATCAAACTGCTTTCTTAAACCTAAACATACTTGGCCCCTGCAGCACGCTATTATTAGACACAGACTGTGCATATGTGTGTGTGTAGGAGGAGCCTYGGCTTTGCCTGCAGCTGCGTGAGCCTTGCAGGATTTTATAGCGATTTGGTGCAGTTGGTGGCAGGGCCAGCTGGGCAGCAGGCGTAGCTGAGGCAGCACTAATTCTGCTGCAGGGTATAGCGGGGCTTGATGCCTTTCTCCTCGAGACCAGGTCACTGGAGAGCAGTTGGTGTCATACAAGATAAAGTGCTACAGAGAAAAGGGAAAGAGAAAATGAGCAGTTTAAGAGGATGCTACCAAGTGCATGCGTGTTACTGAGAAATATTAAATCCCCTCTCTCCCAAAGCATTCCTTTCGGAAATGCGGAGAAGCGGGGTGGGAATAGCAGGCAGCTGAGCAGGTCTGCTTGCTGCAAAGAGGGTACCACCGCCCAGGAACCCGCAGGGCAGTTCCCAGAGATACCAGTGGGGTAACCACAGCGAGTATGTCCGCCTTGATAGAAAAACATATGAACAACTAAAACAATCCAGGAAAGGATACAGTGAGAAATTTACCCCCGATCTTCTCACTTTGGATTTACATTTCAGATTCACAACTCGGGAATTGCTGTGTTGGTCACATCTCTTTGTTACAGAATTTAAAAATGGGAGGAATATATTGAATGAGGGTGGTGAACCACTGGCACAGGTTGCCCAGAGAGGTGGTAGGTGCCTCATCCCTGGAAACGTTCAAGGTCAGGTTGGACGGGGCTCTGAGCAACCTGAGCTAGTTGAAGATGTCCCTGCCCATGGCAGGGGGGTTGGACTAGATGACCTTTAAAGGCCCCTTCCAACCCAAACTATTCTATGATTCTATGAATGATTAAGGCTGAAGGCAGAGAGGCTTGATGCCTCAGCTCTCCCTTCTTTAAACTTCACAAGACTAATAGAAGATTTATAATAGTTTATAATTGTGAAGCTCTTTGCGATCCGCAGAAGGTAGAGAGTAGAGAAATATTTATTAATGAAACAATAAATACTAATTTCAAAATGACTTTCAGTCACCCCCAAAGAGGAAGGAAAGAGTGGATTATGAACTTAACTTATATACAGACTTCTGTAGAAACTACAGGAATCGTCAGAGGTTAATATATTGCCCCAAAAGGCTCTTTTGTGCTTATACAAAAGGTCAGTATTTGACTTCTTCCATTACTACATAACAAGGCACAAGACTTGAAACAATTGCAAAAGGGAAAAAACCCCAGCATTACAGTATAGTCTCCTTGCCAAAACGCTGTTACGCCTGTAGCCCTCAAAGAGCTGAGATAAAGAGACAAGCAAATTAGAGGCCAGATGACAGCAAATGCCATCATCGCTTCGATCAGCCTGACTCAGAGCTGACTCGAGGCTCGGGGGCTTTCTGCCTCCCAGCCGCCTCCGCCGTAGCCGTGCCACTGGCTCCTCCGGGACAGCCCTTCGTGAAGCGTTAAATCAACTAATACATGAGTTTTTAGTGGCTTTATCGAGACTTTTCTACAAAACGATACTGCATCTGTGAGCATCTATCCCTCTGGAATGAAAGTGAAACTCGACAGGTTATTTTTGTCCTCCCTCTAAACCCAGCAGCCTGACAAGCCACCCTGCTGTGCCCGCGGGTGGGGGGGACGCGCAGCCCCGGCCCCAGCCCTCGCATCGGTGCGGGCAGCTGCTGGCGGCAGCGGGCTTCTCTCTAGGATGCTGGACTGCATGAGAAGGCATCTCCCCGGAGGGACCGGTGGCTATTTTTGTTGAGAGACCTTTCTAAATAACTGACAAAGAAAACAGGAAACCACAGCGCTGTGGAGCGGAGCCCGGCGCGTTCCCATGCATCTGCTCTTTCTAGATGCTGTCGTACTGCGCTGGCGACCCCGAGGCAATGGAAACTAATGGGGATGCTCGCGAGGAGATGAAATAAATGTATTAAATTGCCTTATCTTTTCACCTGTACTGCCACTGGCCGAGTGGGATGTTCCCTCAAAATTCATGGCACTCATACAGGCCAGTCCTCAAGAGTTAACGTTTCAGATAACATTCCCAGTAAGTCATAGAGAAATAGCCTTATTAGAGTTGAATGGAAGCGAGGAAGAGCTGGAGTACGTGCACGGCAAATTGCCTGGGCAAGGGACAGAAATGATGGGCTATATTAACCAGAAAAGCAATTTGCTGTCAGTGTCTTCACAGTGCATTGTATACCCTTGGCATTTTATAAACAGTTAATAATAACTGGTCAGGAGAATAGCAACACAAATCAATGTACAAATTCAATTAGGAAGAGAAAATAAAAATATTATGTGAATTGCGAAGCTAACCTGATGATACATTTTAGCCTTGAGATCAGAATTTGTTTGGTTTAGATGAGAAGTTCTAATCAGATTTAAAGGAGGTTTCAAAAAAATAAATAACAGATGTGAATGAAATAGATAATGATTTTCATTCCTGATTATGTGACCAAGGTTATAGATAGGAGGAGGGAGTTTAATGAAAATAATTTGGTTAGTGTGCTTATAGCTTTGCTAATAAAGATTAACACTTTACAGCTTTCTCTCATTTAGCAAGATGAAGAGTGATCAATCCCCAATTGATCTGAACACAGATATAAAAATTGACAACCTCAATTTCCTACTGCTTTCCTGAAAATTTAATCAGTATCCGAAAGATGTGATTTCATTCTGTTGAAGGACAAAATACCCTCTCTAGAGGGAAGCAATATCAGGGTTATCCTTCAATATGGGAGGATGCTAAATCTTCAAACCCATACATGAAGACCTGCATGTTGCTTAGATGGCCAGTAAAGCAACTCACTGCCACGTAAAAGGCAAAAGAAAGGGAGAAAATATGGGCCAGGTCCTTAGACAGGTTTAATCGTTGCATTTTCCTAATGTAGAGCTGCACACACGGAGCATATGAAGTTTTCAGCTCAGAGGCTCAGGGAGCACACACACTCACGGCATCAGGACCCGCCCKCCGCAACCAAAGCTTTCTTGATGAAAATATCTGTTATTATTCCAGAAAAGAAAAATTAAATAAATCATACATAAAACCACGTACAGCAGAGTGCATGAAGCCTTGAGGCGATCTGGGAACTGCCACTTCAAAATGGAGGCCCAGAGATAATTGAATTTCTGAAACGATTTAATTCTGCATGTGGAAGAGGAGAATTTGTGGATTGTTGCGTTTTACTAAGCACAACTCACAGAGGGACAAGTTGGGCTCACCGGTGAGACACCATCACGTATTTCCTGGTACTCCTCCCCAGTCTAAAAGAACAAAAAAGTGATGGTAAAAAAATCTTCATCAGCCCATGAAACGGTGGAGCAATTGTGATGAAGGAGATCTGCAAAATGCAGAGAACGATAGTATCGTTTCTGAACATCTATGGAGTCCTTAGCGAGCATCATCAGATTATTGTGGTTTAAATAATTAACTTGGAACAGGACTGCTACTTCTTATCCTCTCTTGAAAAAGCCTCTCATGATCCACTTAGATACGTGCATGGGTAAAAGCCTTGGGGCCCTCTATGGTTCCGATACCGTTTCTTGCCCTTCATGCCAAGAAACGCAGCCTTGCACGTGAGAGAACAAGACTGACGCCTGCATTTCCAGACTACTTCCTATTATTTTACCAACTGCATTTTTCAGATGTTCTATAATTTTTTGAATGCTCGAGACTACAGGAGAAATTTTGGTAAATAATTCAAATCATCTCTTTGGAACATAACCAAGCTAATAGACTGAGGGGTGAGTGATTTTAGCCTTCTCTTCCCCTACCATTTCACATTTACTTAGTTGCGTTTAGGATCTTTAAGCGTCAGAGTGAAGAGAGAATACAGACAAATATGTTGTTTGTTTTCCCAGTGCCAGATGGATGGATTCAATTTTCAGATTCCTTAAACTGCCAACACCGAAAAGTCGTAAAAAAAAAAGGAGGGGGGGGGGAAACCAAAGCATTTGTTTTAAAGATCTGTCATGGTTTCTATCAACTGCATAGAAATTTTTTGGCATTTATAACAAAATTGATGACACATGTACATTCTATCGCTTGCATCTGATGATGTTTTAGTGAGAAGTTTAAGTAAGGTAAAAAAGAAGTGTCTATAGCTCTTCCTTTTTTTCCTACCACCTTCATTTTAACCACGGGGGCAACTCTATCCAGGACCTTTGGATTTTCTAAAGAGGCCCCTTCACATGCACTTTATTCATATTTTGAAGGCACAGAGGATAGAAGTCACGACACTAATGTTAGTAGGCAGCACGCCTCAGGACACACTTGTTTTATTGGCAGCCTCTTTGGCGAACGCATTCTCAGTCTATTCTACAGTAACGATGCTGCAATAAGAGCAATTCCCAGGCCCCGAGGCTGGGAAGGGGCTGGGGGCACCGCGCGCCCACCCCGGGGCACGCTGACCCYGCGCCCGCTCCGGGCTGCGGGAGCCCGGCCCTCATGGGTGCTGCCTAGCCCGCAGCTTCGGTGTCCCGGGGGATTTCTCCTCTCCTACAGATATTTCCCCTTTGCTGTCCCTCCTACCCCGTCCTGCACGGAGCAGTGTTACCGCTGCGGTGCCCTAGAGCCACCACGGGCACTGCTCAGTGGGCAGAAATGAAGCTGGAATGTGTTTAATGGTAAAGAGAATAAATTTTATTACGTATCTGACTAAAGCAATGCCGCTTTCCAAATGAAACACCTCGCACTCATTCCAGTCCGCCATTTACCTTTACCAACGCTGTTTGACAAGCGCAATGGGAACAGAGGACGCAGTTGCGCACATCATACATTGCTTCTAAAAAGAGGTAATTTTTTCCCCTCGGCACTGAACGCTTTTCACAGCTGTGCACTGTGGAGAGAGGCAAGCTGGAAGAGATGCTGAGGAAGCACGCAGAAAAGAGAGGTCATTACTGTGAAGCTCTTTGCTTCCCATCTTTAGATTTGTATTAATTTAGATCATGATTTTTAAACAAAACTTTCAGTCACTGAGAATTCGATGAAGTTCCTCTGCTTCCCTGACAACTTTCCCTTAGACAGGGAGAAACCCAGTCGTCTTTATTTTCAAAGTTCCTTTAAGATAGTATTTTTCTTATTATGCTAGTTTCACAAAACACAGATCTCCTTCTAGGTATRAAGAGGGGTTAAGTTGCAAGCATGAAAATCCCTGAGCAGGATGGCGGCTGGGACAGCTGGAGAGGCAGCGCATTCCCAGCCAGGACAAGGATAAAAAAAATCTGGAGCTGTCACTCCTGAGAGCCTTGCTTAAATAAAAGGACCAGTTCAGTTTAAGGGCTGACTGTCGATAGGAATGAATGTTTATAGGAATGCTAAAAATAGCTCACAGTATAATATACGTGCTGAAGGGATAATTTACAACGGATACCGCGAACAATTAGGGCTATGCAATTCATTGAGCATAGAGCCACTTGTGATCATCCAAAACGGTCACCAAAAGACCAAAGGCAATGCAATTAATTTCTTTATTGGGGTGTGTACATGTGTGTGTGTATTACACACACACAATAACAACATCTCTRTATGTAAAAACATTTTAAATAATTAATAATGAACATTTTAAGTTCATTTTTTTTCAGTGGCAGAGACTTCTGCCCAGGCATTTTAGCGTCTGCTGTGGCAAGSTTCCTTCAAAATTAAAAGTGTTGGCCTGTCTCTCTCAGAATTAGTCTAACTCTCACTTCTAGGCATTGGGTCTCATTGCACCTTTGGTTTCAAGACAGAAGGCCATCAATTTAATAATCTGATGGTAAATCCATGTACCACTCCAAGGGCTACRCATTTAATTGTGAATAATGGAGCTCTAATCACTTGGAATGAACAGCRCAAGTTCTGGAATAAGTTTGATGCATTTGAAGTGCTGGTTGATACATTAAATCTGCTCCTGCTCTGAAAGGCCTGGAAAGCATTTGTGATCTACATGTTGCTATATGCTAATGTGGAATCTTTGCAAAATATCTTAGCTGTAGTCCCTCAGCTCTCATGTTGTTCCTTTAACAAGACATTAGTTCCCAGAATGGCAGTGCATGTGTAGAACAGGGGTAGGTATTGTTAATAAAAGTTTGCCTTGTTTCTTGCTATTTGTTAGGAAATAGAGATAACCAGGTACAAGCTAGACTGATTACTTAAACATGAAGAACTTACATTAGAGAAAAATAAGTACCAATAAGAGAAGATGTAAAAACCCAGTTTTCAATCCAGTTTTGAAGAACCAGACTACTTTAGTCTTTCCAAACTGAAGGTGAATGCCTTTAATCTTAACTCACAAAGGACTTTTTTATGCACTGGGTAATTTTTTGCAAAAAAGTATTTGAGAAAATCTAACGCGAGATAGAGCAAACCCTATCAGCTTCCTCTGGCACAGATCTGACTTTTTTTGAGTTTTGTTTCCTTAAAGGAAATAGGCTCATTCTGCTTAGAGACCTTTTATTCCTGCTGGGTGTACATGCCACAGAAAGGTAATTAATATGTAATCACAGAATAATTAAATATGTTCTTTTATGTTTTGCATTTATGAATCATGCCTGAASTCCCAGGTCAACGGACATATTTATCCACTAGTGCTGTCATATTTTCTGTAGTCCTACCATAGTCATTTGCTTTAGATGCTTTATTTTATATACTTTTAAAGTACTACGCTGTGCGTTTCCAATAGACAATAGTGCTTATTGATCAGTGCAACGCTTCCAACAGAAGTGGGAAAAGAGGGACGAAAGACAGGACGGACCTTCCTTGGTTGCCTGGTGATCCTGCAGCCTCAGCGTTGCCTTAAATGCCTTCAAAAAGACTTGCTCAACAAGCAGAATCCCTTATTAAATATTAAATCAGATGATGATACACAGTAACCTACCTCAGCCTAATTCCCTGGGTTTTAAGCATGATT
Source organism: Oceanodroma leucorhoa (assembly GCA_030449065.1). Classification (NCBI taxonomy): domain Eukaryota; kingdom Metazoa; phylum Chordata; class Aves; order Procellariiformes; genus Oceanodroma; species Oceanodroma leucorhoa. Next base: position 3,545,628 of record JASVER010000039.1, read on the forward strand.
TTGTTCTTCTTGCCAATTGCAGACACTTGGGGTAAATTTTTCTTTTACTTTGCTTAGGGGGTGTAAAGACAGACCTTTAAATAAAGCACCTAGGCAGAAAACACAGGGCCTTACAGCTTGCATGCAAGCAGGATTTCAGCAGGAAAAAAAAACTTCATTGTCTTTCTGGCTAAATTACATAGATCACAAGCTTTTATAAAACAGTGTCCGGAGTTTTTTGGCTTTGGGGTTAGTTTTTTTTGTGTTTTGTGGGTTTTTTTGTTGTTGTGTTTTTTTGTTTTTTGTTGTTTTTTTTTTTTTAATAAGGCTCTTGCAGGTGCAGAGCAGTAGGTAAAACACTTCCCACCCTGCCTTGGGTGTCAGTAGCGTACCTGGGCTGTCCACAAAGCCACCTGTCAGGGCCTTGGTCCTGCGCTCCCCGGGGTTCCCCGTGCCCCCTCTGCCCGCCGTGCCAATACCCAGCCTCCAGGCTTGAGGCTCCGTTCGGCCCCTGAAAGTCCCCAGGAAGCAGAAGAAACTGCATGGAAGACTTCTTTTAAAATGTGAATGCTTTATTCACAAATATGCTTTGTAACCCGAAGTGCATTTTAAAAAGAAGTTCTCACTGACAGTCTACTAAAGTCTTGTGTGAATCACTAAACTATCACAACAATCTGCAATAATTGGCAGTTTTCCACTCGAAAAACCTATTTTACTTCGCTTGTGTCTGCTGGGTCTGAAAAGAGCTGTTTTTGTACAACATCCAGAATTCCAGGAAAACCTGCAGTTCCCATTACACAGCCATTTCTCCGTTTCCAGAAACAATCTGCCACTAGCACGATAAGAGTCTTTTTAATAACTCTGCTGGGCTGTCACTTTTGCCTTCTAACCGGGTAATGTTTGTAACAGCTGAGACATTCGCCCTTCCTTTTATAATGAAGCTACTTAACAAGGTTAAACGCCTCCTTTTAACCTCACAGACCTCAACCGGTTCCCCTCCGAATCGCCCGCATCCTTTAAATCTCCGTTCTGGTTGTGAGCGGCACTCGGCGCTCCCACGCAGGGGAGGGTTAAAGCTACGACTCTGGCCCCGCCGCCTTCGCGGTTTCCATTCCCGATTTCACCGAGACACCGTCCCCGGTGGCAGCCGCCCGCTCGAGCCCTGCGCCGCCTGCACCCCCGCGGGCAGCCCTGCCCTCGCGCCGGGGCGGCATCCTCAGCAAAACTCTCGGCATCCCTCAGAAAAAGGAAAAAAAGGCTTAAAAAGGTCAAATTCAGTTTTGAAGCGTTTGCCTCTCAGAAGAGGACAGAGACGAGGGCAAAGGCATTACCCTCCTTCTATGAGGAAATCGCAGACCACGCGGCTAATTACGYAGGGATTAATATTCTTAATGGGCATGGTTTAAAACTGCCCACAGTTTGGAAAAAGCAGCAATCTAGTAAACAATTTACATCGGATTGCTGGCCCGGGTACTTCAGCCGGTGTAGGTGACCAGCCCCATCACCTCCCTGCCATCCCGCCTCGTTTCCAGTGGCCCTGCCCAGACGTTTGGGCTCCATCCCCGCTGGGCACCCATCCATCCTCCTGCAGGTCGTGGGTGCCGAGCTCCCCGGGCTGGACACCCCAACCCAGGGCTGGTGGGCTCTCCTGGGCTCAGCTTTCCCCTCCCACCACCAAGGGCAGAGCTGGCAGCACCTGCCTGCGTCTCCATCCTCTGCCACGCCGCAGCTTCGCCGTGCCGCTGCCCTTTCCCTTCCACCCAGAGCCGTTCCCCGCCGACCGCCCGCGGCAGCGACGTGCGCCCCGACAGTGCCAAGGTCTCTGCGCTCACAGCGGCTCCTTCCGAGCGTGAAAACATGTAGCGTAACACCGATTTTTGCCAACCGGCCTGTCCTTGTAAACACAAAAGGTGTTGAATGTGTAAATACTTAATTTGTTACTGTTTTTCTTGGGGCAGAGGGTTTTGTAAATAGTCCAGCAACCCACAACAATCGGTCCCTCACCTACGGCCTGGTTTGGTCCGTGTAAACTGCATAATAAGAAGTAAATTTCCACCAACTGCCCTGTGGAAGTCAATAGGAGYTTTTTGATATTTTCAAAGCAAGCTTATATAATATTTGAAAACATTCTGTACCAAATACAGTGCTAAATTCTCTATTAAGTGGGATTATTTGGGTCTTTTCTAGATGAAGTCTCCTGCCTTAAAAAAAGATAAGAAAGTGTTTTACCTTCTCTTATCTTCCTTTCTCCTTTTGCTATTTAACCCACTTCGTACTAGACAGAACATCATTAATTAAGATAAAGTTGAGGTTTAGTCAGCAATGTGTCTGACAAGGGCCGCACTAATTACACCGCTTTATCTGAAGACGCACGTGTGCACGTGGAAAGCAGCTCAGACCTCGTCYTGGTTTTATCTGGGCTGAGTATAAAGCACTGGGAAGAGATGTGACAAGGGAATGGGATCATGAAGAAGCCTCAGGGGTTAAGACGGGAACATGATCTGGATTTTTCAGATTCCAGACTTTTTCCTCTGTCTAGCGAAAACACGTACTCCTGAGCGTGTAGGTTTGCAGGATCAGGCCCTTTTCAACCAGGATTAGGTCAAGCAAAAGAAGCAGAACTGAACCTCTGCTTCCTCCAGCGCGATTTTCAGGGCAGCATTTCCCKGCAGAAGCAGGCAGGATGCGATGCCCGGTGCCGTACTCCCAGGGCCATCCAAGGACCAGGTTATAACCTGGCAATGGATGCCTTTGACTGAAAATCACATTACAGAGGGGTCTGCTGGCCTTTCAGTGGTGGTGTAAAGAAGACTTTACAGAGCCAGTGCTCTCAAAGTGGAGCTTGATCATTTAATGAAGAAGACGAACGAGGACACCCCCTGCCCCTTCCAGTCCTACAAGGCTGTTAGACCAGAGAAGGACACGCTGAGGGCAGAAGCAGCGCTAGAGAAACCTGAGCTCTCTCCTCCGTCCCCGTCTCGCTGCGTGACCTTGGACCGGACTCTGTGCTGCAGGATCCATGTGCAAAGTGAAATAACAGACACCCAACAGGCACGGGAGGCACAGCCACGAAGCACCCCCGAAACAGAAGCAACCGCAGGAATTAAAGGCAGCACGTGGCTGCACGAGGTCTGCGGTCAAGGTGTGAACAGCGGTGCCTTCTCCTGGCCATGCAACACTTCTTGGCACCTGTAGTATTTAGAATCATAGAATCATTGAGGTTGGAAAAGACGTCTAAGATCATCAAGTCCAAGCATCAGCCCAACACCAACATGTCCACTAAACCATGTCCTGAAGTGCCACATCTACACGTTTTTTGAATGTCTCCAGTGATGGTGACTCCACCACTTCCCTGGGCAACCTGTTCCAGTGCTTGACCACTCTTTCAGTAAAGAAATTTTTCCTAATAGCCAATCTAAACCTCCCTTGGCGCAACTTGAGCGGTGAAAAGAGTTAACAAAGTGAAAGTACACGAAGGTCATGGGGAAGGAACCGTTGGACTCCAGTCATTTCATTTATGGGAGTTTAAATAGTTGCTGAATGACATTGTGGACTATTAAGTTAATTGCCTAAGTGACCTTTTGGAAAACGCGTAAACTACTTAGGGAAGGAGCAACTGGAAAAGCAGACTAAGCAATGCACGCACACGCAACTATACGTTTATATGCATCAGGTGACTGCAGCTAGCAAGAGACGTAGGCRATGCACCCGTCTAGAGTGACCCAGCTGGCACAGGGGACCTGACCCCCCACCCCACCCGTGGCACGGGGGCCTCTCCCACGCCRGCAGCTCTGCCCCGGGACCTCAGGCATCCTGGCTCCTCTTCTGGCATTTCTTATTTCCCCCCCAAATCAGACGAAAAAATATCCCCTGCAAGCCGTTTGTCAGAAGGAGTCGTATTTCCGCGTGAAATGTTGGTGTTTTGAAAAAGTTCAAAATTTCCACCAAAAAGAAGTATTTTCTTATCCTGTTTTATTTATCAAAACTTTCTTCACTTTACCAATTACAGACTGAAAATCTACCAACTTGAGGCCAGATCATGTTTTTTGTCTTTGTGGAGGYGGTCTCAGACTACTCTGCCACTAAGATAAGGCCTAAATCATTTTACTTTCAATAACACCATGAACAGTTCTGCCATGGGACTTCATTAACTAAGAGTTACACGTCAGCAAAGTTACAATGAAAAAGGGAAGCACGGTGACAGAATCGGAAATTAAGTTTCATTTACAGTTTGCACTAAAAAGTTAACATTTTCTATGACTAGACCATTTTGAATGAAATAAAACTCCAACATTTTAGATAAAAAAATGAGAATACTTTCAACTGGATGCAACGGAGAGCTCAAAGAGTTAAGTCAGTTTTTAAAGGAAGTCTGCGAGGGCTCAGCTATGAGAGTGTAAATTGCTGGCAAAACAATTCACTGCTGTTCAAGTAGAATTATATAAGCAGATTTATGTGTATATAATCAGATAATAGAGCCAAATGTAAGGTGCTCTCAGGATATTTGTATATACAATATGGATTTTTTTTTCCCCTGTGAAGAGAAGTAGAATAATACAAAAGACTTGTTGGTGCTAATGTTTGTATATACTCTGCAAAGGTACACGGGAAGCTTTTTGGGGTGGTTTTGTACAGTTATTGAACATTTCTAAACCTTCAAGGCAAAGGAAGCAAAACTGGATTCAAATGGCCTTATTTAAATTTGACAGTCTAATAGATTTTTTTTTTTTAAAAACCAAAAAAGCTTTGACCCTGTATTGGTAGAGAGGGGTTACTACTGCCTTGAGCAGCAGTGACTTATGAATCAGACTTACATGGTTTATTCACTTATTTTCTCTGATTACATAAAAAAAAATGCATATTTGCCATGGCAACCTCTTCATTACATGTGAAGATACCAATTCAAATATAAAGGGCTGCTCTTCCGAAGACCCTCTAAGGTCACTGCTGCGCTAAAATCTTTCAGGGACAGAATGTACACAATTCACTGAGAAAGGGACTTTTTGATATATTTTAAAAGCAATATAGTCTCTCGCTGCAGAAGTAATATACTAAAATTCTTCCTTTGGTAGATTTCCCCCCCCCCCCTCCAAACACAGTAGGAGAATATTTGTAAAGGCTCTTGCCTGGCTAAAATATAGATGGAATTGTATATATCCAAGGGTTTAGAGAGATATTAATTAGTGCTGGGAAAAATAAAAAAGAAAAAAAGAACAGGTCATTTAAATTAGTACCTCAACAACCTTAAGTTACGGTGGGAATATTTGATAGAATCTAGATATTTGGTCTAGGTGTCAGATTTGTTTTTTCTTTAAGGAGCTACAATAATTGAAATTCATATTTGCCAAATCAGGATGTTGTCAGCAAATCATCCATGACTGGGGAGCCTGAACCTGGCTCGATGCACAGCTCCTACTTCTGCAAAGATCTTTTCCAAGAAATGAAGTTATGATGAATCACTGTAACAGTCTGTCAWCGGGCAATAGCCCAACACGATAAGCAAGAGGAGACTTAACTCTGCAACCTCTTCTACAGGGCATATTTAATTGCTGTACAGTTAGATAGTTCTAGAATATRGACAAACTAGAGGGACAACAACAAAATGAATTTTCACCTAACTAAAGAAGCGGATCTCACTGAGATAGGGTATTGCGGTGGGCATGAACAGGTCCAACGGAAGGCGGAACGAGCTGGGAGATGACAGGTTGTGCAGAGCAGCTTTAGGATTGCACAAAACCACCCACAGCCCCGGCCAAAGCTGCACCCGCAGGTACGAGGGTTGAGCTCACACTGGCAGCGCATCGCTCTGCACGACTCGCGCGTGACCACGGGTGCAAAGAACATGACTCCTCTCGTGCAACCATCACATCTGTGGGCACTGCTGAGCTTTGCTGGCCGAGAAGAGCTTTTTTTTTGGTGAAATGTCCTTTCTGTGGGGTGCAGAGGCAGTGCTGGGTGGAGGCATGCTCGAGGCACCGTGGGTGCAGATCCACTGCAATTAACACTGGGGATTTTGCCTGTTAACAAGCCCATAATGACAGTAACCGATAGTAGTGCTRGCCGAAACAGAGAAATAGGCATTGCATTGTGCTCTCCAGATCAGCGCTCAGATGGGCACGGTGTTTTCAAGTGGAAAATATCTGTGTCAGAACCAAAAAGACATTTACTGCAGCTGCTCCGGGGAATAGTTTGGTTCCCTCGCCGCAGCCCAGCAGGCAGAGCTGTGAAATGATGGTGCATCCCAGCCAAATATTTGCAATCAAATACCTTCTCTGCTGGGGAATTCAGTCAGGTTGGCGTTTGGGGAGGCAGCRGCGCTGGGAAACTGGGAAACTGGGAAACACTAGGGTGTTTCCTTGATGCTGTCTCTCTCTTCATCGGCACAGGCTCAGGCAGCGAGAGCTCTCCTCGCATTGAGAGCATCTGTCGCTTTGTTCCTCAGAAGGTTTGGCCACCAGAAGAGTATGCATTAAGTCCACATACACTAAAATGTAGCATCCATTGGGTTGTTAAATATTTTAAAGAGAGGGATGTAGAAACACTGAAATGGCAAGCACATTACTGACACAATTTTGTCGCTTAGTTTTACTGACTGCCTTGGTGGCCAAGCTGCTTAGGGAGTGTTGTTGCGTATCCGTTTGGGAAGACAATATCTTCCTGAAGAAGGAATATGAGCTGGTTATCATAGCTTGCCACTATACTGCGATTTCCTACATACACTTCTCTCGCTGGGCAGTGCTTGGGAAAGGCAGCTGGGCGGCTACACAACCCATCTGTTTTTCCCTTATGTGCCCAGTCTGTTTTGACAATCTGTTTTCCTTAGGTAAAAACCAGCTCACATCCGAGTCCAAACGGCACCTTGGCAAGTGGCAGCGACATCCCGGCCACCGCAGAGCACACACGGAGAGCAAAGGGCAACCCCTCGCTGCGCCCCGGCTCTGTGCCGAGCTCCATCCGGGGTACACAGAGACAACCCCTGCCTTGGAGAAACGGAGACATTCAACCTGCAATTACTAACTCGTGAATTTTCTGACTACTGTTAACGTCATGAATGAGTGAGCTGATTATCTGCCTGAGCGACTGTAGGAGCAATCCTAATAGCTTGGCATCCTGAATTTTCTAGGTCCCAGATTTTACACTTTACAATAAAAAGCAAACAGGAAAGTAGCTCCTTCTTCCTTACTGCCCAGTGAGGAGCTTTCCAGTCCTTACCCTGGTTTTTGGTTACTGCCTCAGCCTATTACTATGAGAAGGAAACACAACGAAGTCTGAGGCAACAAATGTCTGAAGGACAAGCCCGGCTTTGTCTCATTTGCTTTGTCTTTGCAAGAAATCACATTCTAACTTCCCCAAGCCAAAAACCGAGATAAAACAACCTACGACACTCATGAAATTTTGCAAAAGCTAAAACACTTGTAGATCAAGCATGAACAAACATGCAATGAAGGGCTAAACAAGTTAAAAGAAAGATGGTTTTGCTCAACAAGGTTATGCATTTAATAAGAAACTTCGAAACAAACTGCTCTTTTCATCTTTAAAAATAGAATACGTGTGTCGGTGTGATCAGACTCTGCTGCCAAAAAGAGGCAGGCAGCTCTGCACAGAATGGGAGAGCACTCAGTGCACGGTGCCGCAGGAGGAGGTGAGGCAGGTGCACGCTCCAGGATGCTTTAGATCTGAAAACAATGTTACCGGGTAATGAAAAGAGCAAACATAATTATGACAGGTCTCAGTGCTTAAGAAGACATTTCAGGGATGGAAATATCAACACCCGAGAGCATCGTTAAAGCAATATTTTTGCTGTGCGATGTTCCCCAGCATCCAGGTGCTCGAGGTATGGGGCTTTCCCAGACCAAACTCTTGTCCGATAAACATCAACAAGAACCTTGCCTGGATGTTGAATTGGGCATTAAATCTGTGTTTGGGGTTTCAGGTGACATGTAACCTGAAACAAAGGAAAATTAACTTCTTACCCACATATGAGATCAATCAGGAGTAATTTGCCTTCAGAAGAGAGTGGGCGTGAGTGCACGGCCTTTGGCGATGTTGAAGTGCCCCAGCTCTCGGGGGAGTGCTTGCACAGCAAAAGGTTACTGTTCTGTTGATGGGGGGCTGTGAAGCACGCTCCATAAACATTTGCTTTGGCAAGTATGTGTATCATTGAAAAAAATAAAAAAAATCAGAAATGCTCAGGGTTAAGCTGAGAAATGCTTAAAAATCAGAAATGCTCAGGGTTAAGCTGAGAAAATTTTTCCCAGCTGCCAGACCGCTTTGTTTGAGGTGTCACCTGAAGGTGACCCAGAGCACCAGAAAGGAGCTCTTGGCACCTCTCGGTTCCCATTAGGCACCACGGCGGCTCGGACGGGTGGGCAGTCGTGTCCGCGTGGGCGAGCTGCCGTCCCAGCGCTCCCTGCCCGGCATTCCCCGGGGAACGCACACTGAGGATGGCTTGGGAGCTACAGGATAGCAAGAAATGTAAAGAGAAAATGTGTGCCAAATGCAAAACACAAAAGAAAGAGGAGCCTTCTGTGTAGCTGCAGAAAGGCAACGTGACCGGTGACGAGTTTCTCGCAAGCTCTTAGAGACCTTGGTCTGGTTTTTAATATTTAAAGTGTTGCATGTTTCCTTTCATCTCCTGGTCTCCTTTAGCTGTTAAAGCTGAATCTGTTTTGTATTTCTGTTTCTTTTGCACTTACAGATTAGCTTGTAATTACRGAATTGCACTTATGGGAACCAGGAAAGTGGCCCAGGATATATCTTTAGTTTTGTTTTTTTTTTACAGGGACGCTGGGGTAAAACACCCTTTAAATCTAGAGTATCTACAATTTGGTCTTCAGAAAACAAACCCAAGTGTTTTTAAATAACATCTGTCACTGGCCTTAGACTAACATTAATTCTAGTATACTGAAAAAAAATATTTAAAAATGAAACCTGACTCCATGTTGCAAACTCACTCCTCTGTTCAGAGCCACTTGGATGTTCTAAAAAAAAAAATAAAAATCAATGATTGAGCATACTCACTGATCCTGACTTTGTTCCCTGATTGAGCATACTCACTGATCCTGACTTTGTTCCCTGAGCCCACACAATTATGAAGTTTCATTTTCCCTTTTCCAATCCTACTTAAAAAAAAGAAAAAGAGCAGGCAAGCACATAACAGAAACCAAAGGGCCGAGACCGGGAGCGGTGGGGGCCGTGGCTCCAGGGGGGCAGGGCTCCCCCCGGGCTCCCCCTCACCCTCCAGCCAGGAGCTGCACAGCAGGAGCCGGCGCTGCAAGGGGACGAGCTCCTGCATTTCACCCCTGCGGGTGTACCACAAGAACGATGCTCTTGGCATTTACTGGTGACTCTCAAACATGCGATGGTCAGAGAAATAACTCTCCTCACCACTACTTAGGGTAGAAATAACTTTGAGAACATTTTGTGCATCAGCCCCAGAACAGAAAAATACAAACTACATGGGCTTGATCTTTTTTTGCTTCTCTCTGAAGTTGCTGAGAATAGAGGCAATTAACTGCAAACAGACTGGTTTGTTCTTGCACTGGTCCTTCTAATGCATCTGTACATTTTGGATGGAGGAGCAACCGGTGTCACCGGTGCTGTCCCCTGCTGAGACACCAGCCCGTGGCGCTTGGTGCATTCAGGATAGGTACAGCCACGTACGACCCAGGCTGCAGTTACTGTTTGTCCCTTTCAGGGTCCAGCACTTGGGGCACGTGGGCACAGGGCTGAAACTCTGTTCTGCAGGGAACTGTGAAATGGCAAAATTCCTCGGGTGCCTCAGCAGTTGGCACAATTATAGAAGAAGAACGTGGGAGAAAACTCCGACGCTAGCTTATACATGTCACCAGCACCTCTTAAGCCTGTCCATTTAGTCCTAGGCACAGTTCAGGACGCAAGCCAAGCCTGGGCTCCTCATCTCTCTCTGCCTCTGAATATTTGTTTATACAAGCGTAATTGCTCCAGGAGACACAGAGATGCTTTAACTCAAATGGCCAAAAGCCCAGTTATAGGAGCACTAGTTTACTCTGAGGCGTGCGTTACGGGCTTAAGCATTCACCAGACACTGTTTTCCTCTGCATCTGTTGTGGTGAGGAGCCATTTATATGGTGATGGCAGAACCCGTGAAAGCCCGGGCCCCCGGGCCCCAGCTCAGGACGCAGCACCCTGCACCCTCGGGTCCCCCGCACTGGGTACTGCTTGGTACCACATGGCTTTGCAAAGGATGACGCGAGTTTTTTCCTGAAGCTGTTGGTCCCTCCCACCAGGTCTATTATATAAACCCACCCATGAGTCCTTCCTATTCTAAAAAMGATTATTTGACGTGATATCCCCATTGTATGACACTACTGCAGTGCCAGAAGACGGAGGTGCCCACCCCAGCTCACACCCCGGTGCACCTCCCCAGCGCTGGGCTGTAGGGACACGTCCGGTTTCTGCCGGGGGGTGACGGGGACAACGCGGCGCAATACGTTGTTGACCACTGAAATTGTATTTTAACATTTGTTTCTGGAATAATTAGTCTCCGGCACATTAGGAAGTCACTAAACGGAACTGTGCTAGAGAGAAATAATTGCCTTCCTATCAAAATGAATACAGATGTATGATTAAGAAGACATGGTATTTATATAATATTCTCGTATCATATAAATAGAGTTGCTGTGTAGAGACAGAGCCTGTGAATCATTCATTTGGTTTATGAGATTGAATAAGCTTTGGCTCTATCAGTATTATCAGCACTGAAGAAACAAGACTGACACTGGGAGAAATGGTTTACCACAGATTCATTTACCGGAATTATTCTTTTCAAGTTAGACATAAACTAAAACACATTATTTCAAATTATGTTCAAAAATAAATACTTCTAGGTTAAGCATAACATAACAGATGCTTCTAAACACTGATGTTCTGAGCAATGTCTTAATCCTTAGAAAAACTTTACCCGTGTTTGAAGTCAGTGGGACTCTGAATTAGGTGGAATTAGTCATTTAAACAAAAATATTCTTTCTAAAGTGTCCCACCACTGTTTTTCCAATAAGCCCATCTCTATTGTAATGCCACAGAAAGTACCACCTTTCAGGATCCCAGTGCTATACCAGCCACGCAGCAGGCGTAGCTCATGCTGCCTAGAGCTGCAAGAAGCAGGCCAAAAAAAAAAAAAGGGAGAAAAAAACCCCCCAAAACTAAAACACAAAGCTGTACACACTGGTCTAGAGATGTATTTGTTCTTTGGCTTTATAAATAACCACACTAAGATTTGAATGCAAACAAACCTCCCATAGAATTACCTTCCATAAATTCTCAGAGGTAAAAACCCACAGGGGGGTCAGAAGTCTGAAATATGTTTTATTTGCTTATTCAGCATAAAGGCATTAGCTGCAAATAGGGGAAGACTCAAGCTCGGCAATCGGTGTGTTTGCCTCCAGTTCCCTACCACTGACAGAGGCTAATGCCCAAAGTATTTCCATAGGCGCCGGTCCCCGTTGGATCAGGGAATTTGCTTTCTGCATCTGCAGCCAAGAGGATCACGCTGGCAGGACCAGCAGAAGAAATCCGAGCAGACTATATACAAAAATAAAATCCGACAGAAGGCATGTTCTATAAATGTAACTTAACTGGGGTCATCCGAACCGAATCCATCCGAGTGAAAACTGCCTTTTGCTAAATGGAACAGGATCCCTCCCACGCACGCGGATCCTAATCCCTGTTGGTGCTGCAGGAGGTGGTTGTCCCTGTCCCCGGCATCCCGCACCCAGGGTCCAGCTCCGGCAGCTGGGGCTGAGCTCAGGCGGGACCCCCAGCAGGATCCCGCTCCCAGCTCCAGCCGGRGACAGCCCCTCTTTCCTACAACCAGCACGGCTTGCTTGCCCTCAAGCCTCTGTTGATTGTGCTGTAGTTTCGGGGAAAGCTATGAAGAAATTCCKTTGGATTTCAGCTCTGGCTTTGACCCCGGGTGCTCCCTGGGCTGGCAGCCACCCCCCTCCCACCCCTGGGCTGGAGAACCCTCCTCCTGCAGTCGTTGCATTTCTCTGTCACAACATCCTTCTATCAAGCAGGAAGTGATCTGAGTCCTAAAAACCAGATCTGGATGCGGGTGTTYGCTTATTATTATTATTTGCAATAATTATTCTGCCAGTTGTGGTCAGTGAGCCCTGCATTGCCAGCAGATCACAGCATTGGCTGCTACTGCAGCATCCTCTGCTTTTAGCATGAAACATTTGGGGCTTGGCTGCTGCCCTGCACCTTACTGCACAGCTGAGATGAAACTCAGAGGTTACTAAATGGTCACAGATTTGTTGCAATAGTTTACTGGTAGCTTGTGAAAAGATCAAGGGCATTAAAATGTTTAAATGGGAAACTTTCATCATAACAGGAAACCCGACTGCAAACTGAACCAGGAATTGCTCTAATTTAGACTCGCTTGGGTGATTTTTTGTTTCCGTTTCGACCATTTTTCTATTTTGGCTACAAAGTTTGAAAAACCTGCACAGCAATGCAGCTACTGAGGGGAGCCCCGCTCCGTGGCTCAGACCGCACATGGGGAGGGATGCAATATTTCCCAGTCATATCTAATTACTGTGGAGGGCTGCCCTGCAGCCAGAGGGATACGTATTCCCCGAGTGCTTTCGTGCTGGCAGGAAAATCCATTTCACTCAATTAACATTGACCAGAGTTATTTCACCACTGACCTCGCTCCTGCTCCCACAGCAAGAAACAAGGGGAGGGTCAGGCTCCCGGACCCCTTGCGGGGGTGCACTCGGGTACCGGCTTATTTCAGCTCCGTGCAGGCAAAGCCCTTGGCATACATTTAAATCCCAGCATATTCTTAAACGATTTCCTTAATTAGGACYTGGAATTTTTTTGAAGTTATTTCTGGCTGCCTGGGATATTTATTAATTAAAAAAAATAATCTTTAAACCTGCAGTGACTTACAGTACAATTTTATTGACTTAATATTTTTGTATATATTACCTGACTCCAGTGAGGCTGCAGAGGGAATTACAAGTCAGGTCAGAACATATTTCCAGCTAAGACAAGCATAAGAACTTTTAAAAATATATAATTCAATACTAAATGCATCATTTCAAAAGAAYTGCAATGATTAGCTGAGAGGGGGAAAGCTGCAGAACAAAGCTGGAGAACAAATGCCATAGCCCGTAGTGTTGGAAGGGCCTAAAGAAATCAATGCTTGTATTCTGCAGGAGTATGAGTTAGTATTTTAAGGAACATCGGGGAATATTTAAGCAAACATTCACCTACGAATGGRCTTAAATATGATGAAGTATATCTATGTAGTTACTGAAGATTAATAGACTATACTTAAAGAGCTTTACAGAAGTTCCCTCCCAATGTCAAGTTGCTGCTCGGTGTCACAGCTCAGCCCGTAGCTCTGAAGGAGCCATCTCCTCCAGCCCTCCTGCCAGCAGACAGCAGCAGCGGCTGCCAGAAGGGGTTACTCCCTGCGACAGAAATTAATCGCATCCCAGTCCTGCACGGCAGGCGTTGGTACCAGCCTGGCCCATGAGCCTGTAGGCTTTTTTCATAGCAAGTAACAAGCACGTCTTAAAAACCAGCTTGACATCAGTTTCAGCGATAAGGCAGATAAGCACAAAAAAATTAGTCTGTTTTATTCAATCCAAAATCAAGCCTAAGTGTACTAGAAATTAAGTTACAAAAAGGGAAAACACCAAAAGAYGTTATTAATAGCTACCTGAAACTTCAGCTCGATCCTTAGCGTCCGCTTCACAGCTCAAGGGACGATTGGTCATAAGGGAAAATGCTGGCAGGCACTTTCCTTGTCAGAGCCTCGCTGCAGGAAAAAACAGGTCATCGCAGCCACCGAAACGGAGGCCTGACTCATACGGCAGCATCTGATCTGCGAGATGCTGCCTGAGAGCACGAGCTCCTGCTTCAGCTGCAGCTCCTGCGGCGGGACGGGCACCCAGCAGCAGCCGCTCCTGCCATCCCGCTTCCTAAAACGAAGGTGCGGCGTCAGAGCTGCTTRCAACAAACTATTGATGCAAGGGGAAGGTCGGGGAAGCAGAGATGCTCTTCTCAGCAGGTGTTATCTTTGCTAGTCCAAGTACTTCTTAAGAAACTATTGGTATACCATAAGAACCACACAATGAAGCATTTATCATATAAAAATGTGAAATTACTCTTCAGTGCAAAAATGACAATTAATAACGAGGGGGGTTTTGTTTGTTTGGGTTTTTTGGTTTGTGGTGGTTTTTTTTGGGTTTTTTTTAAGTAATAGAGGACTTTCCCTAAACTAATRTTGACAATTAGTTAATGCAGATAGGAGTGATCTAACCACAGAAGCCATTTCCAATAGAAAAGCTTTGTATTTGGAGCTGCGAGGTGTTTGGGCATCCTGGCCATCAGACTGTTTTTTACCAACGCATCTCCTCCAGGCGCCAGCGCACATTTGCCAGCCCCTTCCCCGAGTATCAGTAACAGCCAAGYGAAGCTCAGACCTGTCTCCATTTGCACCCTTGTCTCTCACCGTGTTCTAGCCAAGGCTCCCAGGAATCCTTTAACACGGATTTTAYTTGTTCCTAAACTGAACTGTTTCTGTTGCCTTACAATGAAAAAGTGTCGGTTGCCTGAAGGAGCTGCTTGCTAGAATTAGGGAGGACAGCTTTTTAATACGGAGTTTCAGAGGACGAGAATACGGTCTCTGAGCACAGAGGGCTTTGCGGTGTTTAAGTGTAGATTCTCGGTTCAGAGTTTTAACTAAAGCAGAACTTTTTCATCATTCAGGAGAACTTTTCTACTCAATTAGTAAATGTATTACTGCTTTTGTACAAACAAAACTGGAAATTCAGTTTTTGAGGAATAGGTTGGAAGTACCTACTCACAGCAGAAAGGGCTTTCTCATAAAAAGAAAAGCACAGGTTTTTTTAAACATTAAAAAAAAAAATTGATAAAAAAGTTACTGACTGGCCTCATTTCTAGTGCTTTTAACAGGCCAAAGGGAAATAAACTTTTTATTGTCCTAAATCTTTCACATATGGCATGCCATTTCCTATTTTTCTCAAATGAGGCTTGAATCGCATGGAAATGAATACTTCACAGATCAAACAGACGAGGAGCGAGGAGCGAGCAAACGAGCTAAGTCACTGGGCAGTGCAATTGTGCAATTGYTTCTAGCAGTGCAGCGAAGTGAGACGCCTTGAGCAACATTAGCTTGGCCGGTCCTTTGATTGCAAGAGCTTCCTCGATCCGGGGCAGCTGAAGAAAAGAATGTGAATTTGCTTCCAGGGGAAAAAGCGAGCGAYGCCAGGACTTGATGGGACCGGCGGGATGAGGGTTTGTGTGTCAGGCTCCTGGTGCCATCCTGCCCATACCGCAGCGGGTGCCTGCAGAAGGGTCCTGCCTCCTCGAGACCACCAAGGGCTTGGTTAAGCTGGTGAGTACCTGGTACTTTCAGGATTTTCTGCCATACAGCTGAAGCATTCCTCATTTGGTGCTCTAAAAGCGGTTGTACCAGATTGCAAAAATTATAGCCCAACTCAAGCGGTTTGCAAATCCCTGCCTAACCAGCTGTCCTCTCAGGGCTCCTTTGCTTATTCATAAGCCCTGGGAGTTTTCTGGATGATCCCCCGCCTCCCTTGGCACCAGCTCTGCAAAGAGCACCCAGCCTGTCCTGTTACCAAATCTGCTGCTTGCATTTCTTCTGCCTGTTGTATCATCAGAGTAAGAAAAAGAAATATCTGAGTAGTTACCTGAGTAGTAGGAATGAACTTTATACAGCTGAGTAGACTCATCTCCTTTCAAACTATTTTACTTCTGCCTTCCAACAGTGACACGAGTCAGCTTCTCTCTCTTTGAGGATTTTTATACATATGTATATGAATGCGCTCAGATATATGTGTATATGTATAAAGATTACCAAACATCGTTGCACAGGCTGATCCTACCAGGTTTAAGAAGAGGGGGAGGGCAAGGGAATCGATCCCAGGTGCCAGAGAGAGAAGAGAAAGGCTCAGCCCTGGCAGCACAAGGCCATTTTTGGGGTGGCCTCCACGTCGATCCTCTCCCTGGGAGCGTGTGCAGGCAGCCTGGGCTTGTAGGACCCGGCACCGGGCAGCCTCGYTGGCCTCCTTTACCAACCTGTTCATGTCACTGGGGCCCTCATTAGTGTCATTTTTAGATRAGGTTGGATTCTAGTATTGAAACATGCAGATCAATTTTAAAAATACAATATCTTCACCCCTCCTCTCCTCTCCTGGAGAGCAAAAGGCAGCTTTTCTTGGCACACTTGACCCGCAGGGAACAGTATCACCTCTGTCTCCACAGGAATTGTCTTCACCCCCTCGTCTGAGCCTCGGTTTCTCTCTTCTAGRGGTGCAGGGCTAGAGCCAGATCGCAGACGTACGGACTCTGCCTCCCTCCCAGCCCGCTGCTCCTCAGTCAGCCCAGCCGTATGCCGCCGTCCTCCCGTGGCTCGCAGGGCTTTCCCTCCAGGTTTTAGCCCTTGTACAAGGGGCGTTGGAYGAGGCCACTGGGCAGCTGGGTGGACGGGAACCCGGCACGCTCTTCCCTATTGCTTGGGAAAGTCCTCCACCCATCGCTCCGGGAGTGAGCCRGTTCCTGGCAATTAGGTAACTACTCTGGTTTACAGAGCACAGGCTGCTCTGGCAAATAATTAAGAGAGAGTATATTACAGCATTTTATCTGCAGGAATACTCGGGCATTTGAAGAGCTATACTGACTTACAGGCAAATGCAGTTGCTGACAAAAGGGGTTTCCTTCCAGCATTGCCCCTTTTCCCTTAGGTACTGCAAGAAAGTCGGGTGCGAGTGTGCAGTCCTGCCTGAGGATTTTACAGTGAAATGATTTTCTGTTGGAATAAACCGAGCTTTCAAAAAAAACAAAAAAAGCRAAAAAAAAMCCCCAAACCAGAGCTCCCCATACACAGACACTGAGACATGCGTGGGTATYCACAAGTCCTGTGAAGAAGCGCGGTGGGTGCAGAGTGGGGTTTCTGACACAGCCCCCCTTATTTCCCAGCTTACAGCCCTCGCCTGACATCAGGCAGCTCAGGGCTCAAGACCCTCTTCAGCATCGGTTGCCTGACTTCAYGCCAAGCGATGAGGTCAGCCCGTCTAGCTGCACAGCTATTTCTTATTCTTCATGTTTCCAAAGGATGGAGGGCAGGGGAATCAACTCGGTCCCAGGGGACAGGCATTCCTGCTCACGTCCGGCAGAACTCGGGATTCCTGAGCTGTGGAGCTGTGGCACAGACCTGTGATGCTCTGTTATTTGGGATGTGTATGCACATCCATGAGTCACATTTTTCGTCTTTTTTTTTTTAAAAGCATTCAGTTGTGTTCAAGGCGCATTGAAAACAAATTTCAAAGTCTTAAAGTTTTCCAGAAAATGACATTCTTGTGTTCTAGCCAGCCCTACTCGATTCTAGCAAATACAGTATTTTGATAACACGGTWAGGGCTTAGCACGGTTGGATGAGCAATAAATCAGCCAAGAAATGAAACTGATTTTAAAAAAAAAATCACCCTTTCAGACAAAGATACCCTTTGAAGAAACTCTTTATGTTCTTCTCAAACTCGAAGAAATGACTTTAATTTCTTATCAGTTTTATAACTTTAGACAAGTAGAGAGAAAACTAGTCTTTTATGAAAGGCAGAGATGACGACCTCSATGGGAGTGCATGCCAAAAAGCACATTCATTAACCTTCTCATGGGAGGGGGGAGCAGAAGCTTTGCAACACCTCACCCAGGCTCCCCCATCTTTCTCTGTGCAACAAAAGTTTAACTGAAGATAATTGGAAAACAATTTAATCGACAGAAGTAGTTTGTGCTTTGTGCAGCGCAGCTTTCAAAGTTTCAACCTAAAAATTGGTTGCAGATACCAGATATAATAACTGGTAAGCAAGGTGACCCAGTAAAGCCACACTGTTAACGCCCCAGAGCTGGCGTGGCAAGAAAGAAAAGTTAAAATGGGGGGGACGAAGCGAACTGGCCAGAAGGAAGGCTCAGGGTGAGAGTTCTCAGATACAGAACTGGAAAATACAATTTTAAGCAGTAAGGGAGTAACATTTATTTATTGCCTACTGTGTGGGGAGAGTTCTGCAAGTGATTATCTGCCTCAAACTTGGAGGGGGAAATACTTTCCCTTTCCCTGTCCCCTTAGGGGTACGCTGACATCGTCCAGGAGGCCGAGGGAGCAAGGTGCTCTCGTGGGAGCTGGCAGACACTGCGGAGACAGGTGCTTGCCCTGAAGGTAAACTCTAAAAAATTAATGTAGAGAAAATGCCATGTGAGGTTTGGAAGGCCAGATCAGTGGGAATAACTCTGCATAGCACCCTGATAAYAGCCTACTCCAGAAACTGGAGTCAAATCTGCTTCCAGCCTCAGTGATCTGGAATACAAGATAAGTTATAAAGTTATAAAATCTAATTGCTTTATGGTCCACAGAAATCAGTGATGCTCAGTTCCTGCTTCCTCACATTTGACTATACATGGTTTGGATTAGAGGCAGCGCAGACCTGGAAGGAGAGCGAGATTAAGATAGGAAAAGAGATTTTACAGCCGAGCGTAGCGAACTTGGCATTCGTGACATACTCCAGACTCCCCCGTGCCCGATCCTGCCGGAGTCTGCACGCCTGCAAAGCTTGCGGGATCTCCAGGGGCTCCACGGCACACAGCCCTGAGGACAGCGCAGATGAATCTTTCTGGAAGATGTACAGTATACGTGCTCGCATCTGCCAAAGGGTGAGGTCATTTTGGAAGGAATTTTATTTATTCAGGAAATATTTCTGGAAATATTTACATGTCAAGATTGCATGTTTAAATTCTTTGACAAAGCAAGCTCTGGGCCACATGCGAAACTTCTAAAGAGCTTTGCAAGTATTTCTTCAGCTTTTCCTACACACAAAAGGCTTTTACTGTATCACCATTCTGGTGGCAGCAACACAGCCTTTCTCTAAAATAAGGAGTCCTGCGTTGAAAACTCCCGTTCTCAGCTGAGCAGGGGGCTGCAATTTCTTTCCAGTGCAAAGGCAAAGAAAGGGAGGTGCTTCATACACTCRAGCTCAGAACAATATATGCAACCAGATCCTCTTTATAGTGCAGAGATGTAAATTCAGTGCAGTTTCTCCAGAGGAGAGGGCACCCAGACCCACCAGGGTCAGCACATCCAAGCAGAGGCGCCCTGGGAAGCTCCCCTCGCTCCAGGCATGGCTAATATTTAGTGACTAACAAGCTCTTCCAAGTGTTTTAGATTTTGACTTACTAACAGAACCTAGGCAGTAGTATGGGGAATAAAATTCTATCCTCTTTAAATATATATATATATACACACACACAAAATTTTAAATGAAGTAGTTTGCAACTCTGCAAGACTATTACCCAGCACTAAGAACAGGCACTTGAAGGAAACACTCCTGCTCTGAAAAAAGACATAATCAACATGTTTTCTGTCCATGAGAGTAGCTTAATATTTTACTTGATCACTATAGGAGAGACGAAAAAGATGAGCAAAGGTATGAAATAGCTTCCGTATGAGAAACGACTAGACAATGACTTCAGGCTGCAAGAGAGATTGCTGGGTGTGGGATGGGGAATATGACAGAAACCTGTAAAATTATGAATGGGAAAGAGAAGACTAATAGGGAACAAGTTCATCACTGTGTCTCACAGTCTGAGAGCCAGAGGCATCAAATGAAGTCATCACGTGGCAGTTCCCACACGAACAGGAGGACGTACACCTCTGCACACAAGACAGGCTGTGGAAGGCTGCCACAGATGATACCRCAAGCTCACATTTGCTCAAAGGCGCTTTCAAAAGTTTTTAGAAGAAAAAAAAAACCAACCACGTCCATCTAGAGTTACTAAGCCTACAACCACCACCCCGGTTTAGGAGGACCCAAGGCTGCAAGTCAGCGAGCAGCACAGGAGGGAAGTGCCACCTCCCGTCCACCCTGCTCTTCCCAGGCACCCACCACTGGCAGTGTCCTACAGGGACATTCCCTTATTTGTGCTAAATAATAAGTAGTAAGTTATTTTAAGCCAGAAAATGAAGATAGCATGAACTGACAGTAATATGTGTTGGTTCTAATTTTCCAACATGCTGTGATATCTACTTTACTCTTCCTCAATTATTGAGAAATTCGTGAGGTTGATGTGAAATTCCCAGAAGCACAGGGGAATTGTGGCACAGCACAGTCTTTTAAACAGATTCAGCAGTGTTATTCCTGGAGTTACGTATAATATTTCTAAAGTTATATCCAGATCTAAGTCTCTATACTCTGCCTGAAGGGAAAAAAATTAGGCTAATTAAATACCGGAACAGAAGATGACTGCACAGTAAGAGCAAGATTATTCAGAGAGCTTAAGGCAACACCGCTTTATCTAGTTAATCACAAATCACAGTCATTGGCATGAGAAAGAAACGCACAAACACTTCTTCAGGCTTGAAAGCTTTGGATTCAACTTCTATTCATGGTTCAGCTTCACCAAGCACAAACTCACCTTGAGCAGACTCAAACACACATACAAAGTATTCATGAAAACCCTTCTTTTTTAAAAAACAAACAAACAAAACCACAAACACACCATCAAAGTAACTCCCATGTTTTATGACATCAGGGTGGCTTTGCTTTGCCCAAGTATTCATAGTGAGGTATCAAAAACATTTCCACCTGAGGAGCTACAGTTCAGTGAGGATTTTCCACTCGAGATACCTACTTGGAGACTGCAATAAGCATCACACAGTTCCCCTCCGTGAGGTCTTTAAGAGAGCCAAAATCATCTCTGAACTCTTTTGTTCACCTGCCTTGACCCTGGGGCTCACTCAGGACATACAGATACCTGCAGCCCCTTCCAAGGGGTACGGACTGCCAGCCCACAAGAACATGAACAACAGCTCTGCTTTGGGTTACACTTGCCCTAAGCAATGGCACTTACACAGAAATTATCTGAAAGCAATTATCTCACGCACAAATATACTTTTTTCTTTTTAGTTCCTCTTACCTGCTGGTTGGGTACTATTCCAGGCCTTTGGCTTTCCATCTGGAGAGGTGCAGCTATCAGCACAGCATTTTGGCTGGCACTGATAATAGCTTTATTTCCTTCATATCTTGCAAATCTGAAAAGGAGACATGTGGAAAACATACTAGAAAGGCATTTTCTCCCAGGAGAAAGTTTTCGTGCATTTGACAATGAAAACCCACGTTTGTTCTCAACACTTTCAGAAGTGCACAACCAAGAGAGGTTGTGAGTAAGCAGACTCAGGTTTACCAAAAGAAAAAGGCATTTAAGCAAGACTCTCAGCAAAAAGAGAGACTTCGCACAGCCTCAAGTGATATCGTTGCTCTTGTTTCAGCAGTCATTCAACCACCATTTTATACCAGCTTTGGCAGCAAGAGGAGAGGGGCAGAGGGGTCCTGTCCATGTGGCCACCAACGCTCCCCCATGGCTTCTCCTCATTTAATCAAGCGCTGGTTGAGCTTGCAGAGCTGTGAGGCTTTGGAAGATGATTTCCCCACACCAGCCTAGAATAAACCAAATGTAGCAACYTTGTTGTTCGCCCTGTAAAATGTCTGAGTCCTTCAGAACTAGGGATGCCCTTCTTAAATTGGCTTATAGAAAATTTAAATAAGTTTACATGAGGGGTGGTTCTAGGACCTGAGCTTTCTACTGTTAAGTACATGAATATTTTACCTTGTTTTCCTAACTAGCTGTTTCCTCCAGTTCTTCAAGTCCCTGCCCATAAGCCATTCCTATATTTGAATTCTTCCCAGAGCCCTTTTCTTCAGTCTCCTCCCTCACCCTCTGCAAAGGAGCACTACCACCCCCTGARCCACATCACACCCACAATCCTTTTCCACCCAAGCCTAATGCTTAATTTATATCAGCTGACCTTTCCAGGCCTATGATTACTCCCTGATTACCTTCACTTCTGCTGTAACAGCTGTGTTTCCCTTTGTCAGGACAGTTAACTTGCATTGCTCATAGAGAGGAGTTAGCATCTGCTCCTGAGGTGGAGCATCTACGTATACTTGCACTGGAGAAAATTTTTTCTTATAGGCAAAACATGTATTTATAATCAGAATTTACTTTTAATGTCAATTGAAACAACAAAAAGTAAAAGAAAGGAAGTCTACATGAAGAAACAGAGCACTGGTTTCCTTTGAAATAGCCTGCCCTGATTTGACTGCAGGATGCCTAYGCGTATCACATACAGTTCTTCACACCTCCCTGAAAACTTATTCTAACTATCGCTCGGATGCTCATCAGCATTATTTATGGGATACACATGAATATAAATACAACAATATATTCTTGAAAGAATATAATTCTGATGAGACTGGGGAGATGCAAAAATATAGGAGCCCTGGGATTAACAGCCTGAACTAATACCGCAATTGTCTTCACAAAAGAGGATCTCGGGAGACTGGAATATTGATATAACTATGGTGTGAAATCAAAATTTTGTCATTTATAAAGGGGTAAAAAAATGTTCCTGGCATGCAGACAGCTAGTTATGCATGAGTGTAGCACATATAAACCACAACGTTAGAAAAGCCCCAAGAGATGCTATAATTCCGCAAATATAACTATTCAGTATATTCAAATGGAAAAAAATCATCTTTACCACACTCCTCAATCAGTTATTTACATAATTTTAGGGGCCTGCTATTCTATCTATTTTTCCTTTGATATTCCTTATTTCTTATCATCACACATTTGTGGTAGTTGAGCTGCATGAAAGACCTTAATATAAGCTAAAAAACATTGTCTACTTGACTGTGAGGGACAGTAAACAGCAGTTGTTTGCTACCACAAACAGCTTCATCATAATTATCCTTTAGTAAAGAGTTGAATTGTGAACGTTTTCATTTCTCTTAAAAAAGAGCCATTAAGTTTTGCCTGCACAATCAATTCCTCAGACAGTCCGCTAAGCAACATTAGCAAAGCCACTTCACCCAAAAACTCATTTTAACACCATTTCACCAGCTCATAATTTCTAAAGAAAAGAACCAACCAGGGAAACAAGCTGCTTATTATTCCCCGTTCATTTTGAATGCAGGCAGCTGCCCCTGTGCTTATCAACCTCCTGAAAACGAGGGCCAAGCGACTCCGCTGTGGTTCATGCGTGGTGCTGGGATGGTTTATGCCCATAGATCAGGAAGGTACCGGCCAGGTTGTCGCATCCTATGTGCAAGTTTTAAATACATTGAACGGAGCGTGCGCATCCCATCGAACTGCGATGCCCAGCACAGGGGACTGTGACGCCGGTCCCCGGTACCGTTAACGGCCAAAGGCGTGTGCCCGCAGGTGGTACGCGGAGGGGCTTCAGAGCTGATGCTCTCTCTGCGGCGCCTTTCCCTCTGCGGCCGTGTTGCACGTGCGCAGTGACTACGTGAACTCAGATCAGCTACGCTTCTGAAATAGGCACGTTGGGTACTTCAGGTTAGTTTTCGTGCCACGTACAGTCCAATCGAAATAAAAAATGCACTTCTTTTTGCCTGGCATATCACTCCACAGTTGTCTCCCGTAAACGCACGTTGACTCAGGAGTAGGAGTAAAGGTGTTATTTAGAAACGCCTGTGTCAGTGGTCCCTTCCTCCAGCTCTCCTCAGAGTTGTCAGGTTTAYTCAGTGAGTAAAACACCAAAACAGATCTTCTATTTAGCAAGAAAATATTTGGTCTCTGGCTGGATGAGATCGTGGTTTGCGAYAACAATTGCATTCTTATTATTCCCGTCCCAAAACAAAATCTGGATTGTAGCCGCCGGTCTAAACAGTGCTCGCGGCTACCAGGAGAGCCCGAGCGCATCCCCGAGGGCTGCCACCTCCACCACCGCACGGCTGCTGCCCGAGTCGGCGTTGATGTGCAGATAACKGAGAAGAACTGCTAATGCTGGCATAACCTGGGATCCGGACGTCAGGGGAACGTACCCTTGCAGATCCATACTGGGGAATTGCTTCTTGTGGTCACAACTTCACCACCCCCATTTTCTCTTGTTTCATGAAGAACAGGACACAAAACTGAGCTAGAAGGTGTTCTTTGCTTTAGCTAACTAGGTTTCGATTGCCTGTAGAAGGCAGARGGCTAACTGTCTTTTAAATGTCATTACAAGGGAGGCAAGAAAATGCAGTGACTTGGATACTCCTGGAAATACCCCTTCTGAATAACTGTCTGAAAATACAAAATGCTAAATGGCACCTTTACATTTTTCCAGTCTTAATTATAATACAGATGTGAAATCTGGATACTTACCTTAGAAAATGTGCATCTATAATGAATAGAGCTGACAGGTAAATGAAGAAAGTAAAGTAAGTGCTCATTTCTTCATGACTTGAAGGTAAAATGAGCAAATAGGTATTYTACCTGCTAATATTTAATGCAGCCTAAAGCCTAATGATCCGGTTGCCAACATCCTGAGTGAAATTAGTATTATATTAGCTATTTTATTTGCATTGTCTCCTCTTGGAAAGGAAAACTGATTTTGGAACTCTCTGATTTTTCCATAAGGAAGGCCCAGTGGAGCTGGGAAATGTCAAGATCTATGGATGGAATAAAGTACTCCAGCTATCCTGCACTCTCTCTTAGAAACACATCGTTGTAAGTGGAAATGCAAATATCGTATGCTCTTGTTGAGGTTGTAATTAATGTATTTGGGAAAGGAACCAATGTAAATTATTTTTCATAACAGTGAGCCTTTATATAAGGTTGGACTATTTAAAAGCATGTCCACTATGTAAAGGCAGAAAGGGAGATGTCAGGCCATATTTATGAACAGCCAAGGTTGAGCTGATTTTCATAAAACTCTTTAGTAATGGTTTCTAATTCTGACGTTTAGCTTAAGGGCCCAGGAGCTCAGGTCTTCTCAACAGCTAATAAAGCATCTTTAAAATTCAGATGTGAGTTATGCTCCGCACCCTCGGGGATGGGTGACCTTACCCACGCCCAGTCCTGCAGACGCTGGACAGATTGGTAAAAGTTTTAGCGGAGCTAGTATTTTGAATAGCTGTAGGTATTTAGTGCTGCTACCCAGTTCCCAGCACACAGCAGCCATCTTGCAGAAGRGGGATCTTCTCGGCATGTCCCCCGCGACTCCTCGCCCATCAGCTCGTGGGAGAGCACCAGTCACCCTCCTGGAGCCCACCCTCTGCTTTAGCTTCATTTTAACGGCATCCAGCACGTGCGC
The DNA here is from genome assembly GCA_030449065.1 of Oceanodroma leucorhoa. Lineage (NCBI taxonomy): Eukaryota > Metazoa > Chordata > Aves > Procellariiformes > Oceanodroma > Oceanodroma leucorhoa. Next base: position 3,570,789 of record JASVER010000039.1, read on the forward strand.
CGAGGCTGCTCCACGCTGGGAGCCGGAGCATGAAGGTGGGGACGGGTGGGAGATGCGCAGCCAGAGGCACCCGCTGTCCCGGTGTCAGCGTCTGCAGCGAGCACCATCCAGCTGCCCCGTCCCCTGCGCAGCCGCTGCCCCGCGTCCCCCTCGCTCCGGCACCCGAGCCCCGCGCGCCGGCGGGACGCCGAGACCGGCAGCGTCGGGGTGGGAGAGGCCACCCAGAAATCGAAATCGAAGCAGCAGATGATGCTTGGTGGTAGTCTTCATGTTGAAATATGTTATTAATACTAATAGAGTTATAATTGGATGAAATGTGTTTTTTGTAAGAAGGATTAAGTGTACCCTGATTCCATTGGCTCCTTGCAACACRGCGAGGTTTAAAATCCTTGCCTTTGCAGGCAAAGGACGGTTTTGTGCCTCTGTCCCTGCGGAGGGAGATGGCAGAGGCTGAGGTGAGAGGCAGGCTGAGCCGGYGGCAGCTCCTCCTATAGGTGCATCACCTATATGGGAGCACGCAGCCATGGTTTTCCAAAACTGGCATATACTTCCCAGGAGAGGAGAAATTAGTATTAAAGATTTCATGCATCAGAAGGAGATGATTAATTTTCTTCCAACTAATTAATGAAATGAGATAGTTTTCCACCTACTGATCCGGAGTCCAGCAAGATCAACAAAAGGACTTGTATTGACTTCGGAGGATTTTGCACCAGTGTCATTTTATGGTTCACTTCAGCAGAATGATACATTTATATTGGGAAAGGGAGGTTATAGGATTTGCTAGGAACAAGATAATTTTTCAGAAAGAAGGATGTTTACCTACATTTTCTCTGCTGCTAAGGCAACTGAAAGAGAACATTGTTGTTTTGTTTTTAATTAAAGTTTTTAGCTTTCATCTCAGCCACTGTATTGACTTTTTAATATATGAATAAATATTAAAAAGCTCATATATTTTATACTCCCTGCTCTGCATTTATTCACTGCAACTTACAGGATTCTTTCCAGTGAACTGAGTTATACATTTTCAGCAGCATCCTGCCACATCTTAAAAAAAAAAAAAARAAGTAGGGCAGAAAAACCACCACATTAACCCACTGTGTCCCGAAATGAGTGTGTGCTCCGATCAGAACAGACTTCATCATTAATAGGTTTCATATCTATTTATAACAAGGAGGCTACAGCATTTCTGAAACATCCTGCAAACATTAGTCCTCTGCATGCTCCCACGGTGTTGCCAAGTATCATTTTTAAAATGCTTTAAAATACGGGGATTGATTCCCAGACATAAATATCAGTGCTCAGATACCACAGTGATGGGCTCCACATCAAAACCTCCTTCACCATTGACAGAGCTCAGGGATCCCAAGTGCCACRGGCTGGGGGTCTTCAGAGAAAAAAGAGTTTTTTTTCAGAAAATGCCACTTGATCAAACCCAAAACAGTCTCGAGAAACATTCTGGTTTTGGGACACTTTCCACAAGCTTGTCAGCAATTTGCCCGCTCTCCTGCCCGTTCACCTGAGCTCCCCGGGAGCGGGGTCCGACGCAGCCCTCCCAAAGCCTGTTCAGGCATTGAGGTGCACCAGGGCACCCAGAACCCCTTTTAATTTTCAGCCTGAGATACCTGAATATTTTCAGAGCTGACCTGTTATGCCTTTGAATAATTAGATGCAGATGAATAAACAGTGCAAGAGTTTCAATTTCCTAAGAAACAGGTTTTCTCTGCAAACAGCACACTTGGTGCTGGGCAAGGGCTAGAAGATACAGCTCTTGCTCAGCTGAGCTTGCTGTCTAACTCCATGTCACAGGAGAGCAGGTAAAGTGAGTAATTTCTTCTCCTATCTTAGCGTGTACGTGGATAGATTTGCTGGAGCTCTGTGTTAGTGCCTTGCAGAGCTGGGGCTGCGCAGTTCGGTTTTGAAGGTGTGGAGAGGACAGATACTGCATAAAAGAAGTGACTTGTGTTAATAAGGTGATAAGCTACGGAATAGAAAGCTGGATGGTCTTCATATTGAAAGGTTAATTAAACCAGCAAAGCTTACATGCATTGCGCACCACAGAATTGCGACGGCTCTTTTCCCTTTAAATACTTTGCGTACTAAATTAAACTTACTCCCCTCCCTGCACACACACAAATAAATAAATAAATGAATCAAGTCAACCATAATTCCAATTAGTTCCAGCTGTTATTTCACCATCCTTTAAGGCCCTGTCTGCAGCGCTCAGAAATAGGTTACACATGGCCTCATGCAAGGAGACATGAAATAATTGCTTCAATCTGAATGAAGAGTAACTAATTTTGTTCATGTATTATTCAGAATAACAGGGACATTACTGTAATAATTCCTGACTTGTTCAATGTTCTCAAGAACGGTGGAGAAAAAAATGCATTTGCAGCCACAGAAAGTGGTATGAACTGCATCTCCGGGCTGAACCTCTGCCTGCTTCCCTATTTATTTTTAACAACTTTTCCAAATCACACTTTAACGATACTACTTTTCACAGCTAAGATTCATTTTGACTGGAAGTATAAGGAGAGCTCTTCTTGAGCCAATGTGACCTCCTACTGGTTTAGCAAAAATAGATGATGTCACTGGAAATAAATGACTCTCTAGTATTTCTTCTTTCACTGTTCTTCTCCTAAAGAAAGAAAGAATTACTTTGGTAAGTCAGTTAGCAATAAAATTAGTAAATGACTCTAAGGAAATCTATTTGGAAAGGACACCKTTAGATGCTAATAAACAAATTTATTTGTTAGCTATTTATGGCCATGCACATTGTAGCCTAACTTTAAAAAATTTGCATCATGATTTAATGAACTGGCAACGAGTTTAAAAAAAAAAGATGTAAATTGTCATTATTTAATAAAGAGGAGAAAGAATAAAAGCAGGGATAAAAATAAAAGGAAAATCAAAAGAAGGACAAGACATAAATGATTACAGTGCGTGGGCTTAAACACATATCTGTATGTTAGCTTTTTAATGGAAAAAAATGATAAAAATCTTAAATAAATTTCTTCGTATAAGCTTCAAAAGTTGTACTGGTTTGAAATCTCTAGGTGGCTAATCAAATGTTGGGTTTTTCCTTTTTTCCCCCCCTGTGTATAAATTAACAGGGATGAGGAGCAAAGAATGAAAAGAAAGACTAAAATTACAGTTTTGATTACAAAAGGTAAAGTTAAAAGAATTGTCTGGAAACAGACTGTTTCTGATGAGAAGTTCTAACTTAAATGGATGCGTGGACRTATACACACGCACACGCACACCAAATCGCAGAGCTGCGGACACAGCGGTGCGATCGCTTTTTCCTGACTTGGTTTCAGTAGTCAAGCGGTTGGGTCGGGACCAGACCAGGCAGCGCAGAGGAGATGAAGATCCAGAATTTAAGTGATTGTGTTTTACACTCAGGGAGAGCCAACAAAGGCGTAACTAGCAAGTGAACCGAAGGATGCGCATGGTTTCCAATTATGTTGTACGCATAGGTTAGGGAAAAGTAGAGCTGAAATAATACCTTTCTACTTGGTCATGAATGTTGACATGAAAAACCGAAGGCGTTTCAGGCCTGGCTGGGTTCCCCAGCTGTCAGTTCCCAGCTCGAGAAGTTGGGTACGTGCAGATAGAGCACGCTGGAGCTGATGACAAAAAGCCCAACCGAATGTGTTTCCAGCGAATCGATTTGAATATTTACTAATTAGTTGGTATACAGGGACCCTGAAATCAGCCAGCACGTGGCAGGCTGTCTGGTCAAAACTAACCAACAGAAAACAGATAAACAGCTGAGCAAAACCAGAAGGATATAGACCGTTCCCTAAATATCGGTGTTATGCAAAAGTTTACAAGGCAACAGAAATCAGCTGAAAAATAACACACTTCTTTTTYTTAAAAGCACACATAGGCGGGTTGGCAGATGCGCGTCAGTGCCTGCACACGTGTAGCGTCAGGTGCTGGTTTCCAGCGGTTCTCAGTGACTAATTACAGCCTTTGCAATTACCACAGTACTCTTATCATTCTTCAAAACAATAACATTTTGTTCACTGAATGCTGAAAACTTAATTTGTTTATCACATTGCTTTCAATAGCGAAACAATAAGGAGACTGAGGGTGACCCACTTTATTTCCCCTAAACAGTCAGATGGTCCTTCGACAGAGAAAGGTCAAGAAGCTCTGCTATATGAAAATCCATGGTTTTTAAAACCTCATTCCCATTGACAGAGATTGCTCACACCAGTTCAGYATTAGCTCAGTGCTAAAAGTTCACCAAAAGTTCTCTATGGAAAATGTGCAAGCTGCAGGACGGCTAACTCTGCAGGATTAGAYGGTGTCTTACGGACAGACCACCCAGCTGTGAAAACTTTCTGCAATTTCTTTTCTGATGCATTTCCCAGTCACAAGTATTTTACTGCAATTTAAGGGCTGAAGTAATATGTTAAAACAACATATTGTATTAAAACCGAAAGAAATTTATGTATCGTATGAGTCTTGGAAATACAGCTAAGAAAAACACTACCATGAAATTCATGATAAAATCTCACAAGTTGGCCATCCTGAGACTAAATATGGGTAAGTATCAAGTCAGAAAACAGAGGTGCACCTTGCTGACAGACCATTTTCAAGCTGGATGCATTGTCACTGTTTTCACCCACATTTGCAGTACAAAGTATTCCTCTCAATGCTGCCTTCTACCACGGTGCAGATCCAGTTTCTGCAAATACTGATTTCTCTTTCCTTGTTGAATGTCTTACAGGATACCATAGGAAATGAAATCATGTTGTCAAGTCACCTTCTTCTGTTTACACAATTTCTATCCCCTTAAGTTTCAGAAATAACCAGTGATTTTAAGGGTTTCTCTATCGGAGTACTTAGTACTGGGTCTCGCAGATCACTCTGTGAGATGCAGGACCATCAGCCCTAATTTATTCTGGGATCTTGCAAGTATCAGCTTAGCTAGAGCTCTCCAGAAGGCCCGAGCTCACCCACCAACCTGCTCCTGTCCCAACCTCTCTCCTCCTCCTGTGCCAGCGCTCAGCACGAGGAGAGCCCATGAGCCTGCCCAGCTCAGCCCAACCCTGCCCAGCCCAGCCCAGC